>CAVMFT010000048.1:0-44693 GCA_963680785.1 Diplosoma virens | reverse complement strand
ATTTCGAACTAAAGGTTTCATCGTTTGTTGGAGAAGAAAGCGATAACTTGACTCTCTCTAACTTTGGTTCACCGTTCGCAGACATCAGTGCGTTGTAAGGTGCAAAACTAACTATTTCGACTCTGCCAAATATTTATAAGGAATTTTTTCTTGAGCAACGATTGCTCAATAGCAACTATAACTTTTTTCTTCAATTAGTAGCTGACACGCCTGAACACGCCCACAGATGTCAAAAATTTTTTAAGTGTTTTTAACAAACAAGTGTTTTTTATGACTAATATAAATAGTATGTTTTACTTTGTTTCCACTTATTCCTTCAAAAAAAACAGATACACTCTACGTTTGGAAATATTATTTTAGTTACTCGAGTGTTTTTGTTTGAAATAATAAAAATATGATTTAAAAACTTGAAAAAATGCTTCGAATCTTTTGAAAACATGATTCAAATTTTGAAATTTATTCGTAAAAATTTGTTTTATAAATTTAATTCACAGCTAATGTCTCGACTTGCTTTGCAACGAATTATGGAGAAATATAATTTTTGATCAATCTTTGAGAAATGTGTTAGTTCTTTTTAAAAGTATGTAAAAACAATTAACGTTGTTATATTAAAGAAAAAAGCAAAAGAGGTGAATTACCCTTTAACAAAAAATAAAAGTAAATATTAAATACTCTACGCTCTGTAATATTAGCTGTATTAGTTCTAGAAACGTTATAACAAAATGATTACATTCTCGAGTTAAATATTATAATTTACAAAATTTTTGATTAACCCTTTGCGGTCCAATTGAATTTCTTTTTTCGGTCAGTCTAGGTCCAAACTCTTTTTTGTGATTTTTTTGAAAGATGTTTGTGTGTATGTTAATTTTATGATTAATTTTTGTTTCAAGCGTTGTAGGAATTCCCCTAAGCTGATAAGTTTTCAAACTAATCCAAATCGATAAAAAATCTTCTCTTTGCATTTGTTACATAGGTTTGGACTTCTTAAAAGGGTAGTAAACTAAATGCATGTGTGACATGAGTTTGGACCAAACAACATAAATTGTTTTTGCATCCCAGACGGTTAGTTGGACCGCAAAGGGTTAAAGTTCGCAAAAATGTTGGCAACATTGTAGCAAATTTGTTTGTTTTGTGTTAAATTTTAATTTGGTTTGAACAAATTGTTAAAATGTAAAAACAAAGTTGACCACAAGTTTTCTGTTAACCTTTTTAACCAAAACAGTGAATTAGAACTAAAAATGTGAAAATTCCATAAACTCAAGAAGTATGGTGACGCAAGTAACGGTTTTTGCAACTGTCACTGAAGTGCGACATATCGCATGTCTTGAATGAAAATTTTACTTTTGATGTCTTGACAATAATGTATTATAATTATACTAATTTCGAGCTGGTATAAGACTATCTAGTCTTTTTAGATAATTATTTGCCGAACTGTAGTCAGCAGAAAACTTTTCAAAGATTTTGCATAGACCAGTTATGTTATAAAAACAGTAAAATTCGCTACAAAATATAGTTCAGATAATTTGTGCTTGTTTGTAAATTACAATTTTTATCTGGTATTTTACCTAAAGACATAATTTTACTAATAAATCTTGACATAAGAAAGCTTTACGTGTCAAACTTTTTGGTCTAAAAAGACAATAAGACAAGAGAATAATTTATTGAAATGTACGGTGTAGTTAAAATTACACCTCTACGTTAATACGCCTGTATCTTTAAAAAATTAAAATCGTAGTTTTAGAATAACAAAGCATCGTTTTTTAAAACAAGAATCAAGTTCATTGACGCATATGCTGAGAGCAAAGTGGGTGACACCATGTACTTTTTTCATCAGACATGATACCGAGAAGTTTGCCTGATATAAACTACATGTTGAAAATTGTTTAAAAAACGTATTGTTTTGCTGATTTTTGAGGTATTATGTTCTAATATAAGATTTACGATGTTAATTTTTTATCACGAAATTAATTCAATAGGTCACAAGCTGAAAAAAGTTGTTGGAAAAGTGATATTGTTTTGCAAATAGACTGATTTTTTGATCAAGAAGGTTTCAACTTTAAAAATCTTTGAAATGTTCGCAATGTTTACTGTTTTTCTTTTGCAGTGAAACGCAAAATTAGATGTAAAATCACATGTTGAACCAGTGCAATCTTAGATATAATTTAATTTTGCAAAATAGGTTTTGAAATAATTAAAATATTTTCTTACCAAATACTTCTTTTATTAAAAGTTGTAACTTTAATAAATGTTTTCAAAGTCGCAAAAATTATAAAAGTTTTACACTTTGTTAAAGAGTAACTTCTTGACTTGAACAAAATTTTTTACTTGAAAAAAGCAACAATGAAATCACTTTGAGGTTAGAAAAACTTAAAGAAATTGTATCAATCTTTTTGCAACATAAAAAATGCAACTTTTTTGTATTAACAGGTCAGGCGGTTTAAAAATTGTGACAGATGCAATAGTTTTTATTAGACGAGCCTAAATAGTCATGGTTCGTTATTTTTCTGGTGGCATTTTTCAAAAATAATCTTGGAATAAAAAACGCCTTTACTTTGTTTGGCGAAGAGATAGTTTAAAAACAGATTAACCGGTATTAAGAAAAACTATATTGCTTTTCTTCAAAAATCTGCAGCTGACAACGTTTTATGTAGATACGTAAAACAGCAAAAAAATCTAGAATAAAACAAAATTTTTAGGTTTCTGACAGTTTTTGTGTTTGAAGATTCTAAAACTAGTGTATAGTCTAAAATTTTCAAAATAAGAAACGGTAAGCTTACAATTATAAACTTTTTGGAATTATAAGCAACAAAAACTTTTTCAATTTTATTGTTTACTTGCAAACACTACCCACAGTTGACGTTTCAACTTTTTATTTTTATTATTCAGAAATGTTTTCACGGTTTTTTATTTGAATACTTTACAGCCTCGATTAAAAGCTGCAAAATGCGAGTTTTTGGTTGTCAAATAGTTAAACGATTTAATTTTTTACAGAGTACTTTTAAGAACTTGACCACAAATGTCAGTGTGAAAAAAATGTACAAACTGATTTTCATGGATCAGTTTTCAATATACTTTCTTTTATAGGGTCACTGTCAAACATGTTTGAAAAAAAAAATAAAGGGGACCATAACATTTTAAACTTTTCCGTTTTATTAGAAGCATATCATTCGAGATACATTTCATTTGTGTACTACATTTTGCGTTGTTCACTCGAAAAACATGTCTTTGAAAGTGACTTTTTTAAAAAATTTGATTATTAGTTTGTTTATCTGCATGAAGTTGAAGTTGCTTTCCTTCTTTTTTGTTTGTTGTCAGATTGCAAGCCATTAATTAAGATACCTAAAAAGTTGGAATTAATTTTAAGAAATTTAGTCCAGTGGTTCAGGAGGATAAATATAGAGATAAAATGAAACAAAATAAAAATATAGTATCACAGAAAGTTTTAAAAAAATCTAGCTTGTATTAGATAAAAGGTAAATTTTAAACTTTGAATTACTAAATTTTCTTTAAAAATAAAATCGTTTGTTATTAAACATTATGCAAGCATTTCCAAAAATTCGCATAACCTATTTTTAGATATGTTTAAAATGTCAATACGATAAAACTTTGCAACAGATTACTAAGCGCAAGATCTCCCGGTTAATAGATGGATCAAGAATTGAACACAGGACGTTTAAATCTCATGCTCACAAAAAAAGCAAAATTTGAATACAATTTTTAGTCTTAAGGTTGTACATTATAAATATTGAAATAATTAGAAAAACCGCAAAGCTTTTTCAAAGAAATTAATGAAATAGTAAACTTGTCCTTACATTTGATTTCATTTGCCTATCAGAGAAGACGTAATATTTTTATAGATTGTAGGTTTTTGCTACGGCTTCCTAATTACGTCATTTTCTTAAAAATTCTGATTTATTTCAAAATAAATAATAAAGGTTTTTAAGGATTCTTTCAACACGCACGTTGTTTTGTTAACATAAAAACGTACCTGACTTCATTACATTGCTAGAATAAGACCGGAGGCATTTCACTGGCGTATCTTTGTACTGTTATGACAAAGTCTGTTTTTAAAAACTTCTGAACATGTAGTCTATTGTTGAATTATTTGAGTTAAAACAAGACCTCTACTACATGACTTATAATTTTATGTTTTTCTGATACAAAGCTAATAATATACTGCATAAACATTGTTCTAGGAAAGAAAATACATCAGATTGTCTGCAATTAGAAGAAAGAATTTTTTTTTAATTAAAAAACAAAATTCGGTTTTAAGATTTTTGAAAAACTTTAAAAAAATTAATTTAATGAATTAATAAACTTGTCCTTTTACTTGACTGCAACTATATTTCAGATAAGATAACTACAATGTCTATCATTAAAAAAAAAATCAAAATCATAGATAAGTGCAACTTAGTTGTTTTGAGTGAGGATCGAACTCACACATAAAAACAACTTCGTTGACCAAGAGTCAAACTTAACTTAGATTAGCCCGATCTTAGGGTTAACTTATTTGAATAACACGCTTTACAATAAAGTCTTAAAAATTGAACAAATACTGTATATCTTAGGTTTTAAATCAAAATCAAGAATTTAAACTCATTTGTCTTTGTTAAAATCACTGGTTAGAAATTTAATTATTATTTTTTAGAGACATGTCTTTCAGGATAATTGCTTATGAACTTGTTAAAAAATCATTGCTTAGAAAGCTAATTCCGGTTTAAAAAATATGTGTTTCTACTTATTTTTACAAGACTCGTTTGTCTTTGCTACAACCGCTGGTTGGAAAGCTAATTGTTTTTCTAACATGTGTTTCAAGGTAAATCTTTATACTTGTTTTTTGAACTTTTTATAAGACTCTATTTATACTTGTTTGTAAGTTATAAAATCATTAATTAGAAATTTACTTTAAAATAACGGATTATAGTTTTACAAGACTTTGAACTCGTTTGACTTTAGATAAGTACAACATTTGTTAGAAGGTTAAGTGTTTTTTTAGTGGCCTGTCGTTCCAGATCCTTGTTTATACTTGTGAACTTGATAAAAATCAATAGAAAGTTGTTTTAAAATAACAGATTATAGTTTAACAAGACTTTGAACTCGTTTGACTTTTGATAAGTACAACATTTGTGAGAAGGTCAATTAAGTGTTTTTAGTGATGTGTCTTTTCAGATCCTTGTTTATATTTGTTTGATAAAAATTCACTGGTTAGAAATTTAATTATTTTTTAGAGATAGGCCTTTCAGGATAATTGCTTATGAACTTGTTAAAAAATCATTGGTTAGAAAGCTAATTCCGGTTTAAAAATATATGTTTCTATTTATTTTTACAAAGCTTTGTTTGTCTTTGTTACAAACCTAATTGTTTTTTTCAAACATGTTTTTCAAGGTCACTCTTTGTTTTTAAAATTTTATAATACTCTAAATTAGTTAGAAATTTGTTAGAAAGTTTATTGTTGCTTTTAGCAACATGTCTTTAGATATATTTACATCTTTTATAAGACTTTGAAAAATCCATCTGTTAGAAAGCTGTTTTTTACTGTATTTATAACACACAGTTAAATAATCCCTTGACAGGTTGAGTATAAGGTTAAACGTCATATTAGTATGTTCTTGGTCCATTTCTTTGACTGCTTTTCAACTACATTATCTAATATACTTCTATCGAAAATCAATTGACCAACTCGGATCAGTTCGATTTTAGGTTTCGTTGAACAATAACTAAATATTCGATTCATTACACTCAGGGATCGAACCTGTTTCTAGATGAAATAGGTAATCAAACTTGATTACCTAATTTTATCTAGATCTTTAACCACTGTTAGCTGATGCTAAGGAGTTATTCAAAAAAAACAACTTTGATCTTTATCAAGTATATTGATTACAGTCTTCCACTTTCTTAGATTTTATCTCTTTGGATTTAAACTCCTTGGATTTAACCACCTTAGATTTAGCCTCTGTGGTTTTGGATTTAGCCTGTGTCGACTTGGATTTAGCCTCCGCTGACTAAGACTTAGCCTCTGCCAATTTAAACTTAGCCTCCTCCAACTTTGACTTAGCCTCTGTCGCTTTGGATTTAGCTTCTGTCGTTTTGGATTTTGCCTGTGTCGACTTGAATTTAGCCTTTGTCGTTTTGGATTTAGCCTGTGTCGACTTGGATTTAGCCTTCGCTGACTTGGACTTAACCTCCTCCGACTTAAACTTAGCCTCCTCCAACTAGGACTTAGCCTCTAACGACTTGGACTTAGCCTCCGCCAATTTAGACTTAGCCTACTCCGACTAGGACTTAACCTTCGCCGACTTGGACTTAGCCTTTGCCAACTTGGACTTACCTTCCGCTGACTTGGACTTTGCCTCCCGGAGGATTTAGTTATTCAATTAATAACTTTGGTCTTTATCAAATAAATTGATTACAGTCTTCCACTGGATTTAACCTTTTTGGATTAACCTATGTGTATTTAACCTCATCGGATTTAGCTTTTGTGGATTTAACCTTTGTGGATTTAGCCTCTGTGGATTTAACCTCTGCGAATTTAACCTATGTGGATTTAACCTCCGTGGATTTAACCTTCTTGGATTTCGCTGGATCCGCTAGATGGAGTACCACCGTTCCGAGGTGGTGCAACTACTTCTAGCACCTCCTATAACACCACCTATAACACCACCTAAACGTACGCCAAATGACCCATTTCTAACTATTGAGATATACAACATTAGGTAATGCGTGATTATGCTGGTTTAGTGATTATGGGCGGAGATGGAGTTTTGCTTACCATATTTATCAGTTATTTTATATAGTTAACATGAGGATTTAGTTGATTACAAATCAAGCTGCATAATATACCAGAAGCACCAGACTTGAGCTTCGTTCTTGTCAGTGATGCTTATTTCACTGCGAATTGAACCGACTGCCTATGGTCTTCCAGAAAGGAGACAGTAGCACTAGACCACACAAGCCAGACAACTATTTGACTTAAAGAAGCTATAAGTAGTTCTCGGATTTGCTGTACAAGGCGCACCTCATGACCGAGACTAACCCGACAAGTAGTTAAGCAAACGCTTACTCTTTTAGAACTTGACGAGCGGAGGAAGAATTTTTATTTTATATAGTTAACATGAGGATTTAACATGAGGATTTTATATAGTCGATTAAAAATCAAGGTGCTTTAAAAAAGAGAAGCACCAGACTCGAGTTTCGCTCTTGTTAGAGCTCGTCAGTGATGCCTATCTGGTGTCCAAACTCGAGTCTGTTGCTTCTTGTTTTTAAAGCAGCTTGATTTGTAATATTTTTCAGTTGTCACACATTGTAACGAGGCAAAAAAATAATAGCGTATAAAAAGTTTGTTTTCAACTATTTTTTTTTAATTTGCGTATATTATTTGCAATTAAAAGCATTTAGTTTTTTTAAGGATATATTGTAAAAATTGATAAACGCAGATATGTAATTATAGTTAATTTATGTAAATTTTACAATATCGTCACTATAAGACATTATGTAGGGGAAAGCGGGGCAAAACAGGACGCCTAAGAATTATTGCTGATATTTCCCAATACAAACAACCATTTAACCCATTTTAGTCATTGCTGCAATCATATGATGCAACAGCATCTACAAAAAAACCATCGAGACTGTTGTTGATAACCACAGGAAATGAGGGTTAAATAAATTTTTTTGAAAATTGTCCCGTTTTTTGAAAATTGCTGCAATCATATGATGCAACAGCATCTACAAACAAACAAACAAACAATCAAGACTGTTGTTAATAACCACAAAAAATGAGGGTTAAACAAAATGTTTCGAAAATTGTTTCGTTTTATCCCGCAGTTGGGGCATAATGAGACAGGTTTCCCGTTATGTCCCAAGTATTGCTTTTTCTTAAACAGTCACAATAAAGTAAATTATAATGCATGCATTACACTTTTGAGTATACTTATTGATATTAGTTTCTAATTGCGGTCATTCAGCACATTGATGACTTCCATCGATAACCAATAAATAAATAACAGGCGGACACAGAAAAGTATAGTACTTTAAACAGGTAAGCTACAAAAACTCTTATTTCACACAGCAGCATGTATGCCCTAGGTAGCCTACACAGCTTTGTTTGTTTCAGGAAGAAGGGGGAAAGGCGGTCACATTAAGAAGTGGTCTCTGAAAAAAGTCTGCCACTGAATTCTCCAATCCCCTCCCCCTCTCTTTTACAAAGATAATCTGTGCTATTCATCAAATAATTATACTTTCAGTACGCTAATAACATCATAAACCGTTAAACAATGATTAACAAACACTTGAAACATTGAACAAGCAACATAAAAAATTGCAATCAAAACCAAAAAAAAAAAAAAACCATATACAGTACTATCTAACGTGAAAATTTTCAAAAACACAAAAGCATTCAAAATATTTTTTATCTATAATATAAGGAGTAGCTTACTCGTGCAAATTTTTAAACAACTGTATGATACTCCTAAAAATAATGTTGCTGTCGAAAATTAGCTTTAAAAAGTTGTAGTTACAAATACAAGCAGACTAAGCAATGCATACATACATTAGCAATTCACAAACACAAGTAATGTCCATAAACTTGCTTTGGCACAATGCCGAAACCCCTTGTGTCAAAATTTAATAGCTCACAGACTGCAAGTAATAAAACAAATAACTTAAAACAGCTGATAGAATGATGGCTAAATAAGGAAAAGTTTAACCAGAAATGATGCTTTTACATTAATCATAAAATGATAGCATATGGTGACATAGCAAGACTAGCTACCTTTCAAAGTTTGACTTGTCAACTTTAGACATTATGTTTTCAGCTAAAGATAATTTCACGTACAGGCAATTGGGAAATTATCATCAACCAGATTTGCAATATATG
Organism: Diplosoma virens; assembly: GCA_963680785.1. Lineage (NCBI taxonomy): Eukaryota > Metazoa > Chordata > Ascidiacea > Aplousobranchia > Didemnidae > Diplosoma > Diplosoma virens. The sequence goes on along the minus strand of CAVMFT010000048.1, from coordinate 35,821 downwards.
CTACTGTATATAAGTTAATCATCTTACCAGTATAGGCTTTCATAAAATAATGCAAACAAGTGATTAGTCTATACACAATAAATAGCATTGTTGCTGCCAAAAGTTGTTTAACAATATTTTGAAATTCTAAATTATATAACTTATACAAGCCGACAAAACATCAGCGTCAAGTATTTAAATAAAACTGGCATATGATACAAAGTTTCTGATTCTTATTATTCACGGTGACTACAAAATACAGGTATTAGTTGTCAAGTGAAAAAATTAAAACTACTAAAATTAATAATTTAACCAAAAAAATTTAAATTATTCACCACGCTACTTTAAAATTAAAAACCATCAGACTTATAAAAGAGACAATATTTTCGGTAATATCACATTACTATGCACTAACAAATTGCGTACACATGTCACATTTATAAAACCCTTTTCTATTATAATCTGTGCATTTTTCATTAGACCAGTCCTTACACTTGTGACACTAAATCCAATTTTCTTTAGGTGGGTGTTCGTATAATTCACGACATACGTACAATGCACTGATATTCTGCAGAAAAATATATATTTGACGTCGTTTGGATTTGTGTGGCTTGTGTTTGTGTTGCGGTCCTACATTGTATTGCTTTTTGTTAGGAGACTGGTAGTAGTTTTACATGCTTATTTTTCTTTGATAAGGTTAATAATTCTGATTGCTTTCCTTTTCTTTTTCTGGTCTTTATAGCGGCATGTGGTAAGGGGGAAAAATCAATTACATTGACTGAACATGTTGATTGTTTTGACAACTTGTAACAACAGAAGTGCTTTTCAAATTTATTCTGGTTGCACTTGTAATTGACTGAAGTGATTCATTTATCTTGCTAGTGCTTATCTGATCAGCAGTAAAGGTAACCACTGCTTCAATGTCAATATAATCACTTATTCTGAGTATTTGTAATTTTGTAACTGTTGACTGTAAAAAATCTTCAATGTTTGGACAACTTGCAACAGCAGAAGTGCTTTCTAAAAAAATGTAGCAGATGCAATATATTAACCTAAAAATGCAAACATTGCAAGATATTCGTTAGTGGGCGTACGTGTCAATTTCCAGCCTATCTCACCGTTGGGGAAATCCAAAACGCGTTAATGACAACCCGGCAAACTTGTCTTACACTCGACAACAGTGAACTTTATTAGGTTTTTTTAAGATAAAGTGGAAAAATGCACAGATTTACGGTGCGGCCACTACACTGTTTCTAGAAACAAAAAAGTCTTTAACATAAAAAAAATACATTTAATTAAAGTTTTACTGGCTTATTTTTTAACTCAAGTTTTAAAAATTACGGTTCATTAAAACGGATTCAATAAGCAGCAGACACGAATCAATGTCTGAAACAACAAAAAGAAACATATTCAAACAAATAAAGCAACGAATGATGGATGTTGATTACAATAAAAGCAAGTATCGAGAAGGTTTCCAACGCAGAGGCACGAGATAAATAATAATCGGCAATGAGAAATTAAACAAAGGTTCAAACCCAGTGAAGGCAGAAAAAATTCTATTAATATTCTACAAGCACTTTTTTAAGTGTTTTAGCCCCACACCTAAAAATCATTTAACTATTGCAAAATGGTTTATTTAGTGTCGAATGTTTTAGGGAAAGAGATAGCTTGACATGTTAACTCTAAACGTAAATATAATCAAAACTGCCAAAGTTACCCCAACTTTTTATTACTTGTACCGTAAAAACATCAAGTCGATTAACCTACAATAAATATAAGAAGGACCTCAGATAGAATTGGGCTCGCTGCCATTTGCATAAATAACTTATTGCATTATTACTGTATTGAGTTTTCACTAAGCTTTTTACTGTCAATTTCACCACTTCTATAACTAATTTTAATTATATTTTATTATAGAATTTCTTAAGGTTTTAAATTCTAATCTAAAACCTTTTTTGTTATCTATTTGATCATATCCAATGTTCCCGATTGGAAACATTAACATATTTTGATTTATAACTCAAAACACTTAGTTCAAGTTTACAACTTTTCAACAATGCACAAACAATAAATTTTTAGTTTAACTAAATCACGATAAAAAATTGCATTATCTATAATATTTTTGTTTCAAAATCTTACCACTTTTTTGGAGGAATAACAAACATCATGAGCTCACCAGAAAACTTTCTACAACTTGCAAACAACGTTATTAACAGTTGTAAAGGCTATTCCGAAAACTCTGAAACAAAGAAATCCACTAATTAGGCCTTGGAAAAATATTTACAGCAAAAACATCACCACTCTGCACCAATTTTGCTGAATTGGAAGTAAGAGATGTTTCAAAATAATCCCTGGGCGTTGATTCCAAAAATGCTATCAGTTTTTGTCTATCACCTTGTGTTCAGCTACAATCAAACAGTCTTCCATCAGCTAATTTTACACATTGCATAGCTACAAATAGCCTACCTTAGTTCTTGTGTCAGCCTACAATTACATTGTACTTTGTAATAATGGCCTTCTAATTCTTTATAACCGATCAATATTGTGCCTTATAATGGTTCACCTTTTGTTGTTCACTCGATGGAGCGCCAAGAGATCACCTTCTCATTTTTTAGCTTGACTGGTTAGATGAAACTTCAAAGCACCTTGCCTTGAATGATCAAAGTCTTCTGTTGCTTGTTTAAGTTCAAAGTAGTACTAGCTAATATTAAGTTTTTTAAAAGCTGGCAGCATGCCCTAATTATGTTAAACTGTTTAAGTACATATAGAGAAATCTTTTAAGTTATTTCATATTTTTAGACTTTTTTATAAAGTATTCTGCAAATTTATGTTACCAATCTTTTTAGTTATTTAAATAACTTGTTGCCAATGAGTAGCATTTCTGTTGAACAAAGAAGGTGTAAGCTACACCCGGATGTTTTCTGCTATATTTGTGGATGTTTTACAGTTCCAAAGCAAAGGCAGAACATCACAGATTTTGTGAAAAAAGCTTATTTACCATACTTCGGCATCAAAATGGTTGATCAGGACAAATCCTGGGCAACTCACAAGGTGTGTAGGGCATGTGTCGAATATCTAAAAAAATATACCAAGGGAAAGCAAAAACGTTTAAGCTTTGGCATTTCAATGATATGGAGAAAGCTAGCACACCACGTAGATGACTGTTGTTTCTGCATTGCAAATTTAGCGGGATTTAGCTCCAAAAATAAATCTAAAATTAACTATTCTTAACATATCATCAGTCATGAGACTCGTACGTCATTCTGACAACATCCCTGTACCTACATTTAACTCTTTTACTCAATCATTTAATGAGACAGATACCTGTACATCAGAGAACAGTTTCATTGAAAATGATGAGTATCACCCATTTTCAGATCAAGAGAAGCTGCCGGTACTAATCAAGCAGAGTGTTTTTTAATGACTTAGTACGTGATTTGAATTTGCCAAAAGATCTGCAGAGCTTTTCAGATCCAAGCTACACCATAACAATCTACTAGCTCCTGAAACAACATTTTCATTGTACAGACGAAGAGAGAAAGGCTTGTTTCCGTACTTCAGCATGGACGATACATTTGTGCTTTTTCATGACATAGGTGGCCTTTTACATGCAATGGATTGTGTGTATGATCCAAAGGAATGGCCGCTATTCATAGACAGTTCAAAAGCTACCTTAACACTAGAAGGACGGGACGCGTCAATTGACACATTTTTCACCTTTGCGTGTCAACAATTTTTAAACCGTACGGTTACAACATTCATATCCCCTGACTTTTTCTAATTTGGCCAAGCCCACAAACCTTAAAGTTTTCATGTTTCTATTTTATCAGTGAAGTGAAATGGAGTGGCAACTACCTAGAAGGACGGCGTGCGCCAATTTACGCAGTACTGTTTTATTATTGAAAACGTACGATAAAACGCATCGCCGCTTTTTACAGATTATATGCAACGAAAGATTGGAAAACAAAAAATAAATAACTGCTGTCTGCATTTAGAAGTGTGAGAAAATTCATAACTTCTGGTGTGAAAAAATAGTGTGAGATACTTACTGTAACTTCCATGCAACTTACCGTTACTGCAGTACAGAGCAAAAAGTTTTGTAACACGCATATTATCAGATAAGTTTAGTAGTTTATCTAGAATGTTTTACTGTACTTTTTATAATGTATTTATTTTAGGAATTACACTGTTTTTTGAAAGCCTAAACTGATAAAAATGTCTAGACAGAGAACTGCAGCTAGTCGTGCTTTAGAAATTTTGCAAAATCTTCCCTCAGACTGCTCTGATAACGATGGCTCTGACAGTGAAATCGACCCGGTTGTAAATGCAGCATTGGCCAGTGTACCAGCGGTAGAATCTGACGAGTCAGATAGCAATGATGATGCTGATGACCAAGTTACACATTCTGTCGTGCAAGGTGGACCAGGTCTGATTTAAGGTAGGGATGGGTCAAAGTGGGGAAAAATTGCTATGTCATCCGCTGCTGAGGGCAGCTTGCAATCTCACAACATCCTGCAATTTTAGCCTGGACCTACATCATATTTCACAAATCGGGTTGATACTGACAGCCCAGTCTCAGCGTTTTGGATACTATTTGATAAACCAATGTTGAAAAACATAAAAAAATGCACAGTTGAAGAAGGACGAAGGCAAACTGGAGATCAGACTTGGGATGTGTGCTTACATAAATTAGATAAATTTATTGGGTTGGTGGTTGCTCGTGGCGTGGTTGGAGGAAGAAACTTTCCTCTGAAGAGCTTTTGGGTAAAGTCGTGAGGTTGTCAAATGTTTTTGAAAATAACGCCAAGACATATATTTATTGAAATTATGAGATTTTTTCGCTTTGACTTGAAGACGTATAGACCTAGAAATCTTTTGCAGGATAAATTTGCTCTCGTTTTACAACTTTGGAACAGGTTCATATTAAACTTCCAAAAAGCATTTATTCCGCAATGAAGCATCACTGTGGATGAGCAGCTGTTGCCATAAAATGCACAATGCAAATTCATCCAGTATATGGCCAAAAGGCTGTAAAATTTGGCCTAAGCTTTACCTTGCAGTTAATGTGGAAAACAAATACTTATTCAACGGCTTTCCTTACGTAGGAAAAGACAATACAAGAAGCAGTGACATGCCTCTGCCCACAGATGTTATGCTGAAGCTCATGGCTCCACTTTTCCAACGGGGTTACAATGTCACGTGTGACAATTATTTTAACTCACTTGGTCTTGCTTTGAAACTAGTAGAGGAAAAGTGCAGTCTTGTTGGGATATTGCGCCAGAATAGAAGAGAAGTCCCGGAGAAATGCAAGAAGAAAAAGTAACTGCATGAAACCGACGTGTTCAGTTATGATGGCCAAACGGCAATCACACTCACATCCTACCAGTGTAAAGCAGCAAAAAGCGTGGCAGTTTTGAGCAGCTTGCACCCGGATATCCTTGTTTCAAGCGACGAAAATCCAAAAAAGAAACCTGATTCAGTGTTGTACTACAATAAAACAAAAGTCGGAGTGGACCTTTACGACCAAATGACAAGGCTTTACTCGATGAAATCAGCAAGTAGGCGTTGGCCTGTGCATGTATTCTACAATGTAGTTGACATGGATCTTATCAACAATTGGATTCTTTACAAGCTGGTCTGAGAAAGTAGTATCAGCCGTAGAGAATTCATACAAAGGGTAGCAAAGAGCTAAATGGAAGTGCTCCAACCGTGTCTCGTAAACGGCGTGTTGAAGAAGTTTGTAGTCCCAATGACACAAACGCTAGTTCTGTTGTGAAACGCGGCCTTACCTGCTCAACTTGAAAGTGCAGAAATCGGGCCACTGACATGTTCCAAGAATGTAACAAACCAGTATGTGGGAGATGTGCCACCAAAAAGTGCAAATAGTGTGCATGAATACTGTCATGTGTTTGAGCAACAATGACTTAGCCTTCATTAGTTATCAAAAACGAACCCTTATTTTTTGAGAGTGATTGCATTAATTCAATAAAACATCAAAATTATCTTCTGATTGAAGTGTTTTTGGATTTAGGTGCTTTTTATGTCCAAAATACGTTATTTTTGCAGCTTTCTAAAATTTTGTGTCAATTGACGCACTCCGTCCTTCTAGGTAGGTGAAAATTGCCGTCCTTCTAGTGTTAAAGTGTGTACTGTTGCACAATGGCAACAGATACCTCTGTACCAGTTGATCATTCTGTACATCTGAAGGAAACTCATGAAAATATGAAAATCTTAATAACTAAAATCAAATATTTTGACCACAACTAGTTAATATGTGGTGACTTAAAAGTTTTGTGCATGCAGCTTGGCCAACAAGATGGCTACACTAAGTATCTCTGCTTTTTATGTCTGTGTGATAACAGAACCAAAACAGAACATTGGAAACGGGAGAAATGGTCTGAGAGAAAAGAATTTACACCTAGAGAAAAAACATTCTTAACCAAGCATTAGTAGATCCAAGCAAAGTGTTAATACCACCTCTACACATTAAGCTGGACCTAATGAAACAATATGTGAAAAGTCGGGATAAACATGGGGCATATTTTGGGTATATCTGCTAAAAATTTCTTTCCTTGAGCAATGAAAAGTTAAAAGCAGGAATATTTGATGAGCCAAAAATAGGACAGCTAATAAAAGACAATAAATTTATTGAAACTATGAATCAAGATGAGAAAAAAGCTTGGATGGCTTTTAGGCAGGTCGTGAGGAATTTTTAGGGTAATACCAAATTACCTAATTATAAAGAACTTGTTAGGGAGTTGCTTTGCGAATTTCAAAAACTTTTTTCATAGTCTTTGCACATTTCAAAAACTGTAACATGAGTGTGAAAGTACACTTTTTTATAGTCATTTGGATTACTTCCCAGAAAATTTAGGAGCTATGACTGAAGAACAGGGTGAACGTTTCCACCAAGATATCAAAACCATGCAAAAACGATACCAAGATTGGTGGAACGTTAATATGATGGCGGATTACTGCTGGTGTCTTATGAGAGATGAGAAAACGTATAAGCATTCTCGAAAGTCAAAAAGGAGAAAGAAGCTTCTTCCATAAAATGACACTGTTATAAATGTGCTTTTATTAACTTTTATTGCTTTTTTACACCTTGGCATATTTACATATCCTGAATAATGCTTTATGCTATATGTATTTCCTTTAACAGTCAAAATCTTGAATTGCATTTTGTGAAAAAAAGTTGACGTGATAGAAAAAATCTGAGGTTACTTTTGGAATCAGCACCTCAAAATTAACCAGACTAGAAGTATAAAAAATTTTTTTGGCAATATAATTAATGTTTTTGATAAGAAAAATCGAAAAAAACAAATTAATATCACTAAAATTTATGTCTGGTTCTTTATTTAAGTATATTAGGATAGGTATAAATAATTATATAGTTTTTTATTTATTTATATTAAAAACATGTTGTAGTGTTTTTAACTTAAATAAACTGCTCTAATTTGCTTATCGCGCACTGTGCCAGCATTGGGAGACAATTCGGTTAGTTTTTTATATAAGTATATAATGGTTTACCCACACTTCGTCACGCAATATTCATCACGCGACTGTTAATTACGGACATTTAACCACTAAATATTTAATTACATAAACCTATTAACACTACGATATTTAATCACGTAGACATATTAACACATTTAACCACTAGACATTTTAGTGTATTGCGTGGTTTTGCGTGTTTATTGCATAAATAAACAATTATCCTAACCCAAATCGCAACCCTTACCATAACCCTAAATAAACGATTACATTATGACCAGTGGTGGATATTCAAATTCAGGGGCCCAAGGCAAGGATTTCCAAAAATTGATGTTCTCTAAAAAAGAAAAAGAGCTTTGATCTTGCCTTTCACTTTTTTTTTCCAAAATTACGGTGTTTTCAAAAAAAAAAGGTTTTTACCTCGAATCGATCTTGTATTTCCCACTTTTCGTCCCGACTTTATAATAATCTCTAAAAAACATCTGCAGCGAAATGAAAGTGTATGGGCTATTTTCAAGGGAGGGGCCCCAAAAAAAGGGGGGTTGAGGCAACTGCCTCATTCGCCTCACCCAATATCCACCACTGATTATGACATTTTCAGGCCTTTTTACCCGCTAATTGCCATACTTAACCTAACCACACTTGAGAGCGTGATGAAGTATCTCTGTGATTAAGTTTTTAGGTAATTAAATATCCAGTGATTAACAATCGCATGATAAAATATCGCGTGATAAAATGTCTGTACACCGTATATAATATAATTATACCGATATAACAAGGACGGCAAACCTTTTTTATAGAACGAGTCAAAAATTTACAATTTTATGAAAATTACCATAAAGTTGGTCATTGGCTTTAATTTCTGCCAAAATTCAAGATGAAAAAAAAGAAAAGATTTTCACTTTTAATCAGCATTCCAAATCTCTAATTTTGGTCAATATTCAAGGTAAAGGTTAAAAAAATCTTTGCCTTCAATTCGTTCTAAATTGCCAGAAATTTTTTTTGAATATGTACCAAAAATACTAAAAATTTTGAAACATTAGTTGAATCAAAGAATTTTAACTAGTGGGTTAATGGTTCGCCATCCCTGATATATAATTTTTTTTAAATCATTAAGTGTGGTTTCACGGAATCAAATTTTTTGTATTCCATGCTACGATTTTGTATACCTAATATTATTTTTCCATTTTGTTTTTTACCCGTTTAGAGTGATGTATTTTGCACTAGCTTGGTCCATTGTCTGCTTATTCTAAAGAAATACTTTTTTATGTGTTTTGTTAAGCTTGATGAAAACGTTTTATAATTTTTTTTAATTTATCCAGCATTTGATAACGCTGTACAACACAAAAAAAATTCAAGAACAATTTCATGCGTTTTAGGGTGACTTGGGGTCGCTGAACACGAATCTGAAGTTAGTTTTTTTGTATCAGGCTTGAAATTTCTGAAAAATTATTTTTTGTTATTGCGATAATATTGCATTTGATGCAAATTGTGGCTTATACTGTAAACGCAAGTTAGAATTGCATCGTTTGGAAAGTTAAAACGAGCATTACAGTAGAATTGCACCACTAATTGTCACTAAATAGTTGTCTATTTATCTCATAAAATTTGCAACTCTTTTCATTCTACTTTAGATCGACAATGAATTGTGACTCTAGTTTTATGCAATGTTTTGCTTTTTTATAGAATTGTTTAGTTTTAGATTTCAAAATACTATAGAAATTTTCTATCTTTTTATAGTTGATCATGACTTCCTTTAGACGAAAGTGCAAAAATGACTCTGACTTATTTTGTTACATCTGTGGAGAGATGACAGCAAGCAAATACAGACAAAAAATAACTGATCGGATCAAGAAGCATACTTTGGATGTACAGTAGCGGATCAGGACAAAAATTGGGCTCCAGATGTTTGCTGTCTGGACTGTTCTAATAGGCTCAATAAGTGGTTTGCAGGTGGAAAGCCCACATTGTCATTTGCTGTTCCAATGGTGTGGCGAGAACAAAAAGATCATGTAACGGATTGCTATTTTTGCCTCACGGACACTCAAGGATTTCTCCACAAAACCAGAAAGAAGATACTATACCCAAGTTTGCCATCTGCAATTCGCCGAGTAGCACATTCTGATCAGTTATCAGTACCTAAACCACCGGTCACACTTCCCGAAACTTCTGCAGAATCTTCACAAAGTTCTTGCAATAGTGAATTTGAAGACGAACCAAACACTAACTGTCCACACCTGACAACCCAGCAGGAGTTAAATGACCTTGTTCATGACTTAAATCTTCCAAAAAGCAAGAGTGAGCTACTTGGGTCTCGGTTGCAACAGTGGAACCTGTTAGCTCCTGGAACAAAAGTGACAGTGTATCCTCGACGATCGGAACTTTTCTCCAATTTATTTTTAAAAGATGGAAAGCTTTTTTACTGCAATGATATTTTCAAGTTGATACATACGTTAGTTGGAAACTATGACCCTAATGACTGGAGACTCTTTATTGACTCATCCAAGAAAAGCATCAAAGCTGTATTATTGCATATTGGAAATATCCTGCCATCTGTCCCTATTGCTTACTCAATAACGATGAAAGAAACATTTCAAAACCTTCAATTTATGTTGGAAAAAATCCGTTACTCTGAACACAATTGGCTTATATGTGCAGACTTGAAAGTTATAGCAATCCTTACAGGACTTCAGTTGGGTTACACCAAATATTGCTGCTTTTTATGCTTGTGGGACTCTAGAGCAAGAAGTGAACATTATGTCAGAAAGCAGTGGCCTCCCAGATTGGTATCTCACCCAGGTCAGCACAACTTTGCCAATATTTCCCTGGTTCCACAAGAAAAAATTATACTTCCACCTCTTCACATTAAACTAGGACTGTTTAAACAGTTTTTGAAAGCATTTAACAAAAAATCACCAGTGTTTCAATTCTTGCAAAAAGTTTTTCCAAATCTGTCTGAAGCAAAAATCAAGGAGAGCGTATTTGTTGGACAGCAAATACGAAAACTCATTTTGAACAAAGAATTTGATAAGATATTACATGGAAATGAGTTGGATGCCTGGGTTAGCTTCAAAAAAGTCTGCATGACTTTTTGGGTTGTCATCATTCCGAAAACTTTAGAGACGTTATAGCTGAAATGCTAAACACTTACAAAACTCTTGAATGCAAGATGTCCCTTAAGGTTCATATTTTGGATTCCCACTTGGACTTTTTTCACAAAAACATGAGTGATGCTTCTGATGAACATGGAGAACAATTTTACCAGAACATATCTGATAGCATGCTTGCAGATCTTATCAAAAACCGGTATAAAGGAAAATGGTCTGTAAGCATGCTTGCAGACTACTGTTGGTCGATACAACGGGATGATTTGGAAACTCCGCACAAACGGCGTAGACGATATTAGATGAATAAACTTGTCGATTTAATCATGTACTGAATACGATTGTCTGGTTCATTTGCACCTTTTTAAAAAAGCTAGACCGCCATGAATAGTTTCAATCCATGAGCTCTCCACTGAAAAATAAGCACAGAAAGGTGTATTTGATAGCAACACACTCAATGAGGGTATGAAAGCAGCAAAATTTTTAAAGTTTAGGCCAGATTCCAATTAAGCGATTTGAGGCACATCTTCTGTGTGCTTTTTATTTCATGATGCCTATAAAAATGGTTGTGCAACCTTATCAATAACTGTTAAATTGGCTGCACTGCACAGTTGTAAACGAAATTAAATTGTAGAGCTTCGGCAGAAAAAAACCACAGCACAGCTTTAGTCAACCTATTGGTTATGTTGGGAAATTATATTGATATATAACTAAAAATGCAAAAAAATTAAATTCATTTTTTTCAAAACGCTGACCTGATCGGTAAAAACGGAGTTCATATTTGGAATCAGCGTCCCCAAATTTACAAAGGGCACCTTTTCTTGTTCCTGAATTTTTTATAGCTCGAAATTTGTTGGACAGTGTAATCTGATCGCTATATTTCTATTCGTCTATCCTTTTATGTTGCAACAATAAAAGCAAATAGCCTCAATTTAATCTAGAAAGAGTGAAAAAAACTTTTTTTACGGGATCACGGATCAGTGGGTCACGATCTGGACATCTGGACCGTGAAACTCTTTTAGGTGGACCGTGCAAGAATAATACTTGTAAAATTAAGTTAGGTTTTTTTTTAAATGGAGTGAAGACGCACATCAGGCCGCTGCAGTTGCTTTCCAACTTTTTCCAGCCACAATGTTAAAAAAGTTGAGTAATTTTGTATTACAGTTTTTCATACAAAAGCCAAACTTGAAGTTAAGTAACTGTTTGTCTAAATTATTTTACAGCGCAGTTTGAGATGTTTAGTAAAAACAATGGAATGCATGTAAATGGGCGAGACATTGCCACCATTTAACATTTTGGATATTTAAATTTTTTTGATTTTGGTTTAATTTCATCTGTATATTTTTCCTTCTGACTCGAAGAAAGGCGTCGGAAGCGCTATACATAGGGCAAGCATTTAACCAGACCTGCTTCTAGAGATGCCAAGATTTTGCTGAGCCCGACAAGGTCAAGGTCAAAGAAAGAAAAAAAATTCTTTTGAAAAAGGTTGTTAATAGACCTAAATCGTATAATCAAGAAAATGTTTTTATTGCAGAAATGCTGGTCGTTAAGCAAAAGTTATTAATTGTCCGGCGAGAAACCGTGAATGTTTAAAAGCAGTAAAACGGGACATTATGCGTGGTCTTGTAAAACTAAACTTGTGCTGAATAAAATGAAAGAATTTAAATCGAAGCATCAAAACGTAAAACAACTGTGCAATGGGAATAAGTCCCTAGGCGATGATTTTTTTTTCTTTTTGCTTCAAATACAAAAGATCAAATTAAAAGACAAAAAGTATTGGTCGGTGGGTTGAAATTGAAATGCTGATTCATTCGTGAGCAACACGCAATATTTTAGACAGACAATTGTGGGAATTTTTATAAAAAAATTTAGTTAAATGTAAATGTTATTTTAATGTTAAGAAAATTTATATAAACATCTGCGTAATCAATTGTCACAAAAATTGAAATAATTAAAACTTGAAATCATTGAAAAGACAACTGGTCCGAAACATTAAGCATCACTTGTAACTGTTGTGCCAAAGTCAGATGGAGATATTTATTTATGTGTTGACGTGAGGAGAGCAAATTTAGCCGTAAAAAATAAAAAACAACCTATTCCTACCATTGAAGAGTTACTCTCAAAAAATGAATTAGAGTAAAATATTTTGTAAGCTGCACGTGAAATGGGCAGATCATAATTTGAATTATATCAAACTCGAGAGATATAACAACTTTTGCGCTCATGAAGGATTATTCAGATAAAAAAGATTGATATTCGAAGTAAGCTGTGCTCCAAAGATGTATCAAAAAACAATACAACAAATCTTGTCTGGATGTAAAGAAGTGTATAGCAGTCTCAATGACACTGTTATATTTGCCGTTTTAGAGAAAAAGCACAATAAAAGACTAATAGTATTAAAAACATAGAAAAAAAGGTGTAACACTCAATAGACAAACGTGCTATTTTAAATTAGTAAAATTACAATTTATGGCCCATGTACTTTCCAAACATGGCGTTGCACCAGAAAAATCGAAAATAAAAGCAGTAGCATCTGCAAGAGAACGAGAAATTCCAGTGAAGTTTGTTGTTTTTTGAGATTGGTGAATTATTGCGGATTATTTATTCCTGATTTAGCAACTATCTCAAAACCATTGCAAACATTAGCGCAAAAAAGTACTGTGTTTACCGTGGGATGAGTCCAAAAAAAGAAGCTCTTGCGTTAGTGTGGTTATGTAAGCGTTTTCATGTGTATTTACAGTATGCAGTGCTGATTTTGATTTATTGACTGATTATAAAGCGTTAGAATTTATATTTTCTCCAAGGTCGAAATCTAGTGCGCGAATCAAACAATTAGTGTTAAGATTGCAACCTTATCGCTATAAAGTAATTCACATTAACAACAATGTTAACAATATAAACAAAACATAAAACAAATTTATACATATAGCACAAAACTATAATGAAAATTTAACTACCACATTCCCTCCAAACAAACTTGGGAAAGTCCACAATAATGTTTGAAGGCTCAAAAATTTGGCAAGACATACCAAACGAAATAAAATCATACTCGAAACAACATTTTAAATCAGTTTTATAAAACATCTACTAAATTATAATTAATTTAAAACTTTACCAACACTTGACTTCAAATACTGTTTATTAATTTTTTCCTTATTTTTTTTTGACTTCAGCACAAAAGCAAAAATTTTTAGTTAAAAAAGCTAATTTTTTCACTTAAAACCACTGATTATTTGTTTTTCATCTATTTTTGTGTTTGCTTAGAACAATGGAATTCTATTTTAATTTAATTTTCATTTATTTTTATTTTTTTCTGTTTTTCATTGTACTTTGGTGTTTGTTTTGATCAATAGATTTTATGTTAGATTGGATATTTGGTAAAAACAAATTTCTATTGACTTTTTTCAAAAATCTATTTTAGAAAAATCTTTTTATTTCTTATAATTTTTTTTTTTTCTATCCTCTAATTAACTAAAAAAATTTTTTTTCACCAAGCTTTTTAATTTATCAAAACCAAAACAATACAAAAGGGTGGCAGTAGAATTACATGTAGATGACCAATCAAAGGGCTTAATTCGAAATGTACCTTAGTTCGAAAACTCACATAATGTCAGTTTGGAGAAAATGAGGTTTAAAGTTTTTAAAAACCCTGGCAATTTAGAGTAATGATGAAAAAAACCTAAATTGTTTTTTATTATATTGGTTATGTATCTCTCCATATTTCAACAACTTTTTAAAATTTTATTATGACGTCATAAGGAATTAAAGCTTTTTTTGCAAATTGGACTTAGGTACTTTTATTGGAAATTTTGTTTTACAAGCGCTTTTCTAGCAAATTGACAGTGTAGTTAGGAAGAAAATGTCAACCACATGTAATAATAATGATAATATGCATTCTATTTTTTATAGAGTGACATATCAGAAAGGAATTTAGTATCTGGGGGAAATAAAAAAAACAAGTGATAAGAAGTTTATTTTCTTAAAATTTGCATATCCAAACCAAGAAAACATAAAAAAAACTTTTCCATGATCTATTAACTAAAAGCTAAATCAATATAAACCTATTAAGTACACATTTTTAAAAAAATGTTTCTGAATGTCAATAAATGAGTTGATGCTTCGTGACTCCAATAGAATGCTATGTAACTAAATTATTAAGTGATAGACGGGAATCAAAAGCTTCAAATAATACTCAGGAATTTCCAATTAGTTTAAAAATAATGATTAAAATAATAATACAGGTAAGTCTTTTTATTTTTTTATCTCTATATTTATCCTCCTGACTCGCAGGAAAGTGACGACGGCGCTATACATACGGTAAGCAATTACTCCGACCTGCTTCCGGAAATGCGAAGATATTGCTGTCCGCTAGTAATTTAATAGAAATACGACTGCAATTTAGAACTGCTTGTCAAGACCACCAAGCAGGGGAAAGTGCAGTAAAGTGTCTTTTCCCAAGGACACAACATAATGGCGCAAGTGGGTTTTGAACCTAGACCATGCTGATCATCAGTCCGGTGCTTTAGCCGCTCGACCACGCTGCCGACAAGTTTACTGTGTCAAAATGCAAACCTAATGTAAAAATAAGTTATTGAGTAAGCTTGCCTATAATGAAAATGAAAGTTATTACTTCATTATAATACTTTCGTTACTCTTATATTATTAACCTTTGACAAACTATCAAAAACTCTTATTTCAAGTTTTATTGACAAAAGTAAAAAAAAATTGCTCAAGTAAGGCTGCTTTGCAGGTCGAGCCTTCAAACAATAAGTTTAATAAGCTATCAAGTGTGTATAGGAATTTTTAACATAAGTCAGTTGGACTTCGGTATTTCTAGAATAAAAATATGCTAAGATCTCAAACGTCTCTGCTACTCAAAAAGTGATTTCCGTATATTATCCTGAAAAGATTTTTTGTTAGAATATTTCTGGCAAATAAACATAATTTTTTCAGCTTATCTCATTTTTTCGAAAATCTGACTTAGGTACTTTTAGAAATAGGACCTTCAATTATAATCTATAACAGTGGTTCTCAACCTTCATAATTTCATGGATCTCTTAACCAATATTCAAAACTAAATTCTCCCCACCGGAAATTTAGTTTGTAGCCATATTAGTGTGTTTATATCAGCATGCCAAAAACAGAAACTAAGTTCTTACAACTTAACCTAAATTCTATAAATTTTTAGTGAAAACATCGAAGATTTTTTGTCGATTTGTCAATCAGACGGCAGCATATGATTCTGTCGGGCACTGTGGCCTTACATGCAAGCTGCTTGAGACTTGTGCCAGATAAGCACATGGTGAGAATAATCATAAAACTTGTCCGAAACCGAAGTTTTTATACTTACTACTGGTGACAGCAAGCAAAGCTGGATTCGCTGTCTGAAAAACAGCGTTGTTCAGAGATCGGTTTTGTTCCTCCTTCTTTTCAACCTCTTTATATATACGTCTACATTGCCCTCTACGATTTCCGGAAAGTTTACCTACGCAAATGCTCTAGAATTTTTGCACTCTACTGGAAACTTAAAGGCCTTTAAGGGGACTTTAAGTCAAGATATGACTAAACATCTTGTGCTTCTTTAGACTTGGAAACTGAAACTCAATCCCACTAAGATGATGACAGCAGCCTTTCATTTAAGTGACGAAGAGATCCAACGTGAGCTAAATGTATTAACTACGTTAGACTTTTACCATTTTGTACAACTCCTCTTATTTTGTAAAAAATCGCTCACGTTTCTTTACCATCTCGTGAAGTAAAAAACTACATTAGCGTGTCAAATTGCTGAGGCAACTTGCAGGCTCAGATTGGGTTGCTGGAGACAAAACACTGCGCACAGCTGCCTTTTCTATGGTCTACTTAACCAATCTGGAGCCGCAGGGCTTTTTATCGCTTCATAGACTTTGTCCTGCATGGCGCCTTGCGCAGTGTAACTGGATGCTTGCGTCCCACTCCAATTTACCACCAACCAATACTATCAGGCATCCAGCCAGCTGAGCTTCGCCGACGAGGAGCAACACTTTCCTTGACTAACGATGCAACCCTGGACCCTGACCGTATGTTAAATTGCTAGATTGAACCTAGAATTTCTAAAAATGTCTGATCCTCTTTTCACCCTCCCAGTAAATCTACATGATTTCCTTTTTTACCAAAAGCAGTTTGGCTGCTACTACTGTAATCTTATTCCACATCACTCGGCATTGGTTTAATGTTGCTTTCGCTACTGCCACCAAAGTCATTAACTAACTATCACTTGATATTATAAAAATTTTTTGGAAATAAGATAATCAATATTAATTAAATCGCAAAACAACATGAATAATCAAAATGATGCTGTAGGGGCCAACGTTTTTATGATAAGCTCCACCCAGAAAAGTTTTCATTGATCATTTTATAGGATTTCACATCGCGAAGCAATCAACTGATCTATTCACTTTGTTTCCTACGTTTCTATGACAGGAATGACATTGAATTCGATAATGTTGTGAAAATATAACTAAAATTTGAGTAAACAGTGGGCCGCATAAAAAAATTAAATGGGCCTTAGGTTGGACATTCCTGTTTTAGAATAAGCTTTATTACTAGAAAAGAATTAGTATTGTATTAACAAACGAAAAAGGCTCAAGAATAATACTTTTATGTATTACAAAAACCATAGCTATTATCAAAAAATTAATAGCAGAATCATCTATCAAACAATTAACCATTATGACGCAGAAAAGAAAAAAACAACTTACTCAATACGATCGCTTACATAAAAGTCAAATTTACCAAAATAAATCGAACTTTTGAAATGTTGTTCATATATTATAAATAGTCTATAAACTATTATCGTTAATTCTAAAACGTTCAATTACATTTTAAAAAATACAAAATACAAAATTTTCCCTGATGGAGAATTCCCCCCCGATTGAGAACCGCCAATCTATAATGATAACTAACGAATTTCAATTATTGTAAAATTTTAAGATGGTGAGAAGGGCATTTGGAGACACTAGGAGGCTATGGTGAGACGAGCGCAAGGAGTGATAAGAAAGGACAAGATAAGAAACGAATACGTGAGAGGGACTGCAAAAATTGCAAAGCTGGGAGATAAACTTCTGAATGCAAGGCTACGTTGGTATGGACACGTAAAAAGAAAAGAAGAAGACTACGTGGGGAAAAGGATGATGGAGATGGAGGTGCCAGGCATAAGGAAATAAAGAAGGCCAAAGAGAAGGTGGATGGATTTGATGAAAGAAGACATGGAAAGGGTTGGAGCTGGGAAGGAGAAGAAGTAGATCGAGTGAAATGGAGATACTGTCGCGCTGTGGCGACCCCGAGTAGGGAGAAGCCGAAAGAAGAAGAAGAAGAAGTAAAATTTTAAGATTGTGATAAGCAGTTGGATAAAAACAATTGGTTTTGTTATTAAAAGCATGATTATTTGAATTAAAAAGGACTTTAAAAATGTTATTTTTGTATAATCTGTTTCTTTTTCCAAAATTTTCGAATTAATATAATTCATATGATGATTTTGCAAATATAAGCCTACATGTTTCACCAGAGCCGATTTGTTTTTCATATCATTACGTTCTAATTGTGCTAAATTTTTTGGGTTTACGTCACGCAGGTGTTTTTTACATCTCTTACAAAATGCCATCTCAATCTAAACACGGAATTTCATAAATTACTCATGGCTGTTACTTTGGTTCAATTCGATTTCTAGGTTCTGTAAAATTTGCTTAATTTTTTGAAGAGATTTTGTACGTACTCTAATATTTGTTTTGTAATTATACGGTTAATATTTCAGTTAGATCTGGTAAAAAAGTAGGGTTACTATTCTTTTGTAGTTTTTGCTAACTATGGTTCTCGACCTGGCATTTGTTTAATCAATAAGATAGTGGCTGTTTTTTCCCAAATTAACTAAGAATTCCATGAAAGTGATTCATATTAATGATGCTTCCGGATAGCGAAATATAATTTATATTAGCGGTCGCCAAACTTTTGAACCTCATGTACCTTTTTTGAATTTTGTATTTAAAGTTCATAGCTATAACGACCAAAAAAAATTTGGGGAGCAATACAATTTTGCCCAAATTGACGTTTAACAAACCATGGTTTTGTTCTATTTTACAGGATTGCCACTTTAATCTGTGTCCGTTTTAAGTCTAAAAATTTAGTGTAGTGAAGACTAAAACAAAAAAAGAAAAAAAAGAACATCGCATTCAATCAGTGTACAAAATCCTTATTTTCGTCGCAAAGTTAAGGTGAAGCCTAAAAAAAACCCTTTACTCTCGATCCATTTGATATTTTGGTCAAGTTTCTTTGATTGTAATGCTAAGTCTAACCCAATGCTTCTAAACTACAAATTTCAAAAGGCACTATATACCCACCTATATCCTTCCTTTTTGAAAAGTGCAAGACTGTGATAATTTAAAGAAGTCAATCGCTCTTTGTCTCCCCACTTTCGGCGTCCCTAGTTGAAGGGGCATTGTTTTTGGAACCGGGTCAGAGAGGTAATTTTATTGGAGCGTATGTCATATTCTTATCACATGCATCACTCAAGTTGTGCAAAATAGACTGCTGATTCTAGTTGATTAATATTGATCCGTGACTAAAACTGAAAATTGATCATGGCAATCTTTTTCTACTAAAAACGAAAACTGCAAATATAGTTTTTTGACTTTTTAAACTACTACTTGTTACTAAAGGATTGGCAACTTACATTGCACATCTGTCTATCAAAACCTATTTAATTTCAAAAAAGTGTGGCAAGATACTTTTTTCAAAAATAAACTCAATCTAAATTTCGTTGAAGATATGCTTCAAAAGAAGGAAAACCACATCCTATCGCTGTGAGTGTAATTAATTGCCATCCTGTGCCTATAATTGAAAAGATTAATCAATTTACTTCTATCTGTCATCAATAGTGTAATTTATTGCAATTCTGTGCCTATAGTTGAAAAGATTAATCAATTTCGTTATGCATTAATAAGGTTAACGTACGATTTGAAGTTATAAAAATACTAATTATTTTGTTTATTCATCAAAAAAATTGAAAAGTGCTCAATAAAATTATTGGTACAAATAATAACAGAACGTGGAATTTCAAAACTATAAAATTAATGACCCTCAAACTATCTATCGCTAAAATGTTTAATAATTATTTTGCGAAAATAGGCAAAAAATTTGCTGCTATGATTAATGCGAAAGACTTGATATCACAAAATTGCAGAAAATTCGCTCAAGTTTAATACGTCGAGTTCAAGCGAAGTAGAATCCATTAAAAAAAGCTAAATATTAAAAATTGATTCGTTAATTAGATTTTAAAACTAAATTTATGAAATAAAGCAAAACTATTATTATACAGTATACTCTCTTTAGGTCAGGGGTTTTCAACCTATGGCAATACGGCCAAAATGGGCCACAAGAAATTTCATAATGTCATGGTGATCAAGACCAATTTTTGTTCTAGATATTTGCTTATTTCTCTAAAAGAAAGATCATCACTTGAAATTGTTGCCTGATAATGTACTTTTTCTCCTCAAAATGCAATGAGTTCTAAAAAAAAAAGTTTATCGCTTGAAATCGTTCCGGGTAATGCACTTTTCGTGCTCAAAATGCAGGGCTCTCTCTAAAAAAAAAGGTCATTACTTGAAATTGTTGCCTGGTAATGCACTTTTTCTCCTAAAAATAAAGGGAGTAGTAAGGGATGCGTGATTTGCTGGCAATTGCGTCGGATCTGAGGTGGATCTGAGGTGGATTTGAGGTGGATCTGTGGTGGATCTGAGGTGGATATGAGGTGGATCTGTGGTGGATCTGTGGTGGATCTAAGGTGGATCTGAGGTGGATCTGGCGGGGAATTGTAACCCTAGTTCTAGCTGAAATCACGAGTTCGATTCCCAGACAGAGCGATGAAGTCGTGTGGAAACCTAACTTATACCGAGCAACGAAGTTGCGAGTATGATTCCCAGGCAGAGCGACGAAGTCACTATGAAACATAACTTATGTCGAGCAACGAAGTTGCGAGTTTGATTCTCACCCAAAGCAACGAAGTCGCGTTGAAACCTAACTTATGCCGCGCAACGAAGTTGCGAGTATGATTCCCAGGCAGAGCGATGAAGTCGCGTTGAAATCTAACTTATGGTGAGCAACAAAGTTGCAAATTTGATTCTCACCCAAAGCGACGAAGTCGCGTTGAAACATAGCTTATGTCGAGCAACGAAATTGCGAGTTTGATTCTCACCCAAAGCGACGAAGTCGCGTTGAAACCTAACTTATGTCGAGCAACGAAGTTGTGAGTTTGATTCTCACCCAAAGTGACGAAGTCGCGTTGAAACCTAACTTATGTCGAGCAACGAAGTTGTGAGTTTGATTCTGACCCAAAGCGACAAAGTCGCGTTGAAATATAACTTATGGCGAGCAACAAAGTTGCGAGTTTGATTCTCACCCAAAGCGACGAAGTCGCTATGAAACCTAACTTATGCTGCGCAACGAAGTTGCGAGTATGATTCCCAGGCAGAGCGACGAAGTCGCTATGAAACATAGCTTATGTCGCCCAACGAAGTTGCGAGTATGATTCCCCGTCAGAGCGGCGAAGTCGCGTTGAAACATAATTTATGTCGAGCAACGAAGTCGCTATGAAACATAACTTATGTCGAGCAACGAAGTCGCTATGAAACATAACTTATGTCGAGCAATGAGTTTGATTCTCACCCAAAGCGACGAAGTCACGTTGAACACATAGTTTTTGCTGAGCAACGAAGTTGTGAGTTTAGTTCTTGTGCTGAAAAATGTCAGTAATCTTGTCAAAGCTGTTGTTCTAAACTTTCAACTGTTCTTTTACTGTAAAGACATGTCAGTAATCTTTCAGCTGTCGGTAACAAGATTTGAGTAGCTTTCCTTCTACTGCAAAGAGACGTCAGCAATTAAAAAGTCTCCTAGACAACGGTTACAAAACATGATGCGATTCATGACGTCATACGAAGTGGTGTATATAAGACAGCGTGGTTTGGTTTCGTCATTGAAATATGCCACAAGATTCTATCTCTCGAGAGTTAGAAGCTGAAATGTTTCACTGCTTAAACCCGCAAAAACCGCATATGTGTGACAAAGAGGATCGTATGCGAACCTTTCCATGATCAGGAAAGTCCAACGCCGCATGAACTGGTTAAAGCAGGATTTTATTATATGGGTTCTGGTGACCGTGTCAGTTGTTTCTATTGCGGAGGACGATTATTTCACTGGAAACTGCGTGACAACCCGTGGTACGAGCATGAAAAGTGGTTTCTTTTGTGCGAATTTGTTCTAAAGAAACAAAGTGTAAAATATGTGGAAAAAGTATGCCAAAGACACCCAGGTTTACATCGACCAAATATAGAAAATCCAATTCGATCCGCTGCAACAAACCAGCTATGTACCATGTTGACCAATCAAACGCAAAGCACGGTTGCAGCCGAGGAAAGAAGTCAAAGATTAGAAGCAATGATGCTGCTTGACCCTCACGTGAAATATGCAAAAAGCATAGGCATTGAAAACACCAAGATTCGTTATGCTCTTTTGCAACAAATGGAAAAAAATAACTGCAACTTCTCCAATTGCCAAAAGCTACTTAACCTTATTTTGGACATAAAGAAAGAAGACAAATGCATGAAATGTAAAAACAAGGAAAAAAAAAAAAAAAAAACGCAGTTTGCATGCCTTGTGGACACATGATATTTTGCTGCATGGACCTGTATACAAGACATCTATTCTTGTTGGTTGTGCACTCAAAACTTGTCCGAAACAATCCGCGTCAAACAACGGTAATTGCACAAGAGCTTAAGGCATGTTTTTGTTCTTCGAGTGAGAAACATCAAATTAGAAAACGCATTTCAAACAAGCTATTTCTATTAAAGTATCTTGAAAATTGACAATGAATATACTCGTACGTTTACACATTTTTCACATTGGTATTTGTGCTAAGTTTTTAAAACTACGGTGTAAAAGATTTAAATCGTATCTATTTGACAACCAAAGTCTGACATTCTGCATAACTTTTAATCGGGAAGCTGCAAAATATCCAAAAGAAAAAACGTGAACGTGTTTCTTAAAACGTCAACTGTGGATAGCGCTTGCAAGAAAATTAAAAATTTTTATATTGCTTATACTTTCAAAAACTTTTAAAAAGTCTGCAATTGTGAACTTACCGTTTCATATTTTGAAACTTTTAGATAAAAAATTTACATTATTTTAAATTCTTCAAACACAAAAAAACCGACAGATTCCTACAAAATTGTGGTTTATTCGAGATTTTTTTTTTGCTGTTCTTTAACGTTTTTTAATTTGTATCTGCATACCAGCAACAGAACGTCAGCTGCAGATTTTTGTGGAAAAGCAACCTGGATTTAATTTTTTAATTTTGATTCGAATCTTAAAGTTTTTCGTGAACATTGTAATTTTTTCAAACCTCGAAGCTTGGGAGTATGAATTGTTTAAAACATAAAAATTGTTTTTAAACAGAAGCAAAAGCGTTTCAACATTATTTTGCACGGTTTCAGATTTCTTTGTTTGCACTTCGCTCCATTTTTCTTTTAAAAGCGATACAATAGATTATTAATTGTTTCAAAACAATTCGCTTTTTCTTAACACCGGTTAATCTGTTTTTAAACTATCTCTTCACCAAACAAAGTAAAGACGTTTTTATTCCAAGATTATTTTTGAAAACTACCTCCAGAAAAGTAACAAATCAAGAATATTTAGGCTCGTCTCATAAAAACTATTGCGTCTGTCACAATTTTTAAACCGCCTGACTTGTTGATGCAAAAAACTTGCATTTTTTACGTTGCACAACGATTAATGCAAATTTTTCAAGTTTTTCTAACCTCAAAACGGTTTGATTGTGGCTGTTTACAAGTAAAAATTTTGTTAAAAGTCAAGAAGTCGCTCTTTAGCACAACGTAAAACTTTTATAATTTTTTCGACTTTGAAAACAAGAAAATAGTGGTTAAAACTTTTAATAAAAGAACAGTTTGTTAAGAAAATGTTTTAATCCCTTCAAAACCTATTTTACAAAGTTGAATTATGTCTAAGATTGCACTGGTTCAATACGTGATTTCACATCTAATTTTGCGTTTCGCTGCAAAAGAAAAACAGTCAGCATTACGAATATTGCAAAGATTTCTTAAAGTTGAAACCTTATTGATCGAAAAATAACAAAAAATCAGTCAATTTGCAAAACAATATCGCTTTTCCAACAACTTTTTCAGCTTGTGACCTATTGAATTAATTTTATAGTAGAACATTATACTTCAAAAATCAGCAAAACAATACGTTTTTAAGCAATTTCAACATCTAGTTTACATCAGGCAAACTTCTCGACATCATGTTTGATGAAAAATACATGGCGTCACTCGCTTTGTTTTCAGCATATGCGTCAGTGAACTTGAGTCTTGTTTTAAAAAACGATGCTTTGTTATTCTAAAACTACGATTCGGATTTTTAAAAGGTGCAGACGTGTTAACATAAAGGCGTGATTTTAGCTGCACCGTATATTTTAATAAATTATTCTCTTGTCTTATCGTCTTTTTAGACCAAAAAATTTAACACGTAAAACTTTCTTACATCAAGATTTATAAGTAGAATTTTGTCTTTAGGTAAAATATCAGATAAAAGTTATAATTTACAAAAAAACAAATTCTCTGAACTACGTTTTGTAGCGAATTTTACTGTTTTTATAAAATAGTTGGTTTTGGAAGCAAAAATCTTCATTGTTTATACCAAACCTTTGAAAAGTTTGCTGCTGACCACGTTTAAAACAACCCCACCGTCTACCGATTCTTTGTATATAATCATAAAACTATTTCTTAAGACATCAAAGGTCTACAAAAAGTAAAATTTTTCAATCAAGACAGGCGATGTGGCGCACCCCAGTGTCAGATGAAAAACCATTACTTGCGTCACACACTTTTCGAGTTTATTGAATTATACGTTTTTCAGTTCTAATTCACTGTTTTGGTTAAGAATGACAAAGAAAAACTTGTGATCAATTTTACATTTTGTCAGTTTGTTCACAACAAAATCGAATTTTAATTAGGGTTGTGGAGTAGAAATCACCGGAGTCGCATGTTTTAGGAAGGAGTCGGAGTCGGAAGGGAGTCGTTTTTTTAGACATGTCCAAGTCGGAGTCGTTTTTTTAGATGTACTGGAGTCGGAAAATTTAGATAAGTGCAGTCGGAGCCGGAAATTTTTAAACAGGGGAGTCTGAGTTGGAGTCGAAAAAAAACTCCTACAACTCCACAACTTTGGTTTTAATACGAAAAGAACGAATTCGTTGCAGCGCTGCCAATATTTTTGCGAATCATAACTAAAAGTTCTTTACATTGTAAAATTTAACACGAAAATGTAACCATTTTGTTATAACGATATCAAGACAAATAAAATTAATGTTTTAAAGTATTTAGCTATAATTACCTTATTTTTTTTGTTAAAAAGTCATCCAATTTTTTGCTTTTTCTTAAACACGACGTTGTTTATCATTTTTTACATAGTTTTGAAAAGCTTATAAAATCTTTTTTTTTTTTCAAATTTGTTAGCATATTACTTCAAAAGCATATGTTTTGGTTACTAAAAAATAATATTTCAAAACTTAGAGTGTACCCGTTTCTCGAAGAAATAATTGGTTGTTTCAACAAACTAAAACACATCATTTACATTTAGTCAAAGATAAAAACACTCGTTTGTTAAAAACATTTTACGAGTTTTTGACATCTTCAGGCGTGTTCAGACTTGTCAAGACGTTTTAAGTGAACAGCAAGTAAATGACGAAAAAAGAAACTTAATAGAGTTGCTATTGGACAATAGGTTGAATAAGAAAAAGAAAATTCCTTATAATTATTCGTTAGAGTAGAAATAGTCATTTTCCTAACATACAGCGCACCAATGTCTGTGAGTGGTAAAGCAAAGTTAAAGAAGAAGAAGTCGCTTTCTTCTCCGACGTACAACACAACAGACACCACTTCGATTCGAAATGTGTTTTGTGCAGTGAAGACCAAGCGAAAATACAAAAAGAAACCTCAAGAAGACAGCGAGTTGGGAATGATTTCTTTCTTTGTTGAAGTGGAAAAGCAACAGTATTTCGATCACCTTCAGTTACGCGAAGTTTTATTGAAACTGCTACCTTTTCAAACATGTCTGCTACTCTTCGAAAAACAAAACAGCAAAGGAATTCGAAAAGTTTACATAATTTTTCTTGCTGAAACCGACCCTAACAAGTGTTCAGTTCGTGCTATGTTTGAAAGAGCGCAAAAAGAAGTATTGGCTGATAAAATGAAGCTATATTATAGATATATCAATTTGTTTTCTCCTCTTTTGTATGTGGAAACCATGAAGGAATCTCTTGTCGCTTATGAATGCATTCGCCTTGAAAATGCAAGCGATGTCGAAAAGAAGAAACTTTGTGAAATCAGCCAATATCTTGCATCTTTTTCTACCAATAGCAAGAACGCTGTAATGCCTGATTTGAATGATCATCCTTTGTTTAGCGAAAAATAAATCGGTTGTATTTTTCTGAATTGTGAATAAAACATACAGTCTTAAAATTTTTGTGCTTTATTGTATACACCAAGTTGAAGTATTGAGAAAAAAGTTTTCAATCATGTCTCGATTTTCTGTTTTAAAAAGGTTAACATTGTAAAAACTTTCACTAAGCATTCGTGAAATTATGTAAAAGTAGAAGTGATCTCGAATCTTGAAGATAAGTTTTACTTTAGATTTACGAAAGAATTGTGTTTTGGAGTGAAAGACACAGAGTTTTAACTATTGCTTGCTCGCAAGTAATTTTATAATAAAAGCGACAACAAAGTCGTTTGAAATCAGACAAAACCTTCGTTCGCTCTACTTCCAACTCGAGTACGCTGCATAACCTACTTTTTAGTGCATATTTTATAAGTTGATTATTTAAACAAAACAGTCGTATTTATGAAATAAGATTTACAAGCTTTACCTAAAATCAACAAGAAAACTAACGTTTTAATCTATAGAATGAAAAAAAGATCGCGCTCGTTCTTAAAAATCATAGGTTTTCTTACAATTTTCTTTGTTACTGCTTAGTTTACTAACGAACAGAAACCTAATTTACCATAAGAAAAAACACATTTTTGGTTATTACATTTTGTAGATACATTAAACTTTAAACTTTAAATCAGAACAAGAAACTTTTTATAGAGCTTTTGCAAACGCCGCAAAAAAAAAAAGAAACGTTCTGTCACCAGAAATTGCTCTTGATTCATTGAAGAAACAAATTAAAAAATCATTGAGTTATTACATTGTTGTAATAATAATTATGACACATCGTAATAACATGATTTTTTAATTTGGATATTTTGCAGTTTCCCGATTAAAAACTATGCAGAATGTCAGACTTTGATTGTCAAATAGATACGATTTAAATCTTTTACACCGTAGTTTTAAGAACTTAGCACAAAACTGTAGCGTTTTGGTTATAATATTAGGCCGCTACTGCCTAGCGTGTTCTTTCCTTTATTGTTTTAATACCACTGTTCAGTCACAAGCTTGTACTAGCATCTCCTCTTGTCAATTTTACACGAACATAAAAACTGCGAAGGAAGACTTAAGGCGAAAAAGCGCGCAATAGAAAAACACGTGACAAGAAAATAATGCGATACAAATGAAAATTAACAAAAGCAAGATAAACAAAAAAGTTGGTTCGAACCTCGCAGTCGTCACACTAGCCAGCCCCCAGATGAAACGTGTACTGGAAGGACCGTTGAGATCGGTTGATCCAAAGTTTCGTGTGACGTGCTGCGAGTGCAAAATTCTTTTAACAGTTCGTCAGCTCGTGGATGAGGATCCGTTGCTCGTGACTACATTCCGTCCTAAAGTTGCGCCATTTCTCCGGGAGCATCCTTGTTTTGTCTCCAAGCGATAACTTATTCACTTGAGTGGGGGTTTGAAGTGCTAGAATTTGCCTTTTTAACTTGTTTGGCAATTGGCATTTCCCCCACTACTAGAGAACAAAACCGCTCCCAGGAGTATCCAATGGTTAGGACATACTGGAATGCAGTCGACGAGTTCTGGAAGGTTCACGTCCAGCGAAATGAGGCTTGTTCTTCTTCTTTATTCTTCTTTCTTCGCACAAGATTGTTCTTTCTTCTTCACAAGAGGCGTTGTCGTGGGTCACCAATGTAGCGTTTTTGTTACATTGTGAACATAAGAAAAGCGTCGACGAAAAAAAAAATACTAACAATACAAATACGAGTACGACAAACTAATAACACTAAAAAAAAGGAGGGTAGATATATAGACACGTTTCCTTCGGAGAAAGTTTCCTTTTCCTTTCGTTTGATTTTAACCGACTTCTGCAATCTTCTTTCTTCTTTTGGTAAAGTTTCCTTTTCCTTTCGTTTGATTTTAAACGACTTCTGCAACCTTCTTTCTTCTTTTGGTAAAATGCTTTTTGCTTTTGAAAACGATCACGTCGGGGTCACCAATGTAGCGTTTTGGTTATAATATTAGGCCGCTACTGCCTAGCGTGTTCTTTCCTTTATTGTTTTAATACCACTGTTCAGTCACAAGCTTGTACTAGCATCTCCTCTTGTCAATTTTACACGAACATAAAAACTGCGAAGGAAGACTTAAGGCGAAAAAGCGCGCAATAGAAAAACACGTGACAAGAAAATAATGCGATACAAATGAAAATTAACAAAAGCAAGATAAACAAAAAAGTTGGTTCGAACCTCGCAGTCGTCACAAAACCAGTGTGAAAAATGTGTAAACGTATATTCATTGTCAATTTTCAAGATACTTTAATAGAAATAGCTTGTTTGAAATGCGTTTTCTACTTTGATGTTTCTCACTCGATGAACAAAAGCATGTCTCAAGCTCTTGTGCAATTATCATTGTTTGACGCGGATTGTTTCGGACAAGCTTTGAGTGCACAACCAACAAGAATAGATGTCTTGTATACAGGTCCAGCAAAATATCATGTGTCCACAAGGCATGCAACTGCGTTTTTTTCCTTGTTTTTACATTTTATGCATTTGTCTTCTATCTCTATGTCCAAAACAAGATTGAGTAGCTCTTGGCAATTGGAGAAGTTGCAGTTATTTTTCCATTTGTTACAAAAGAGCATAACGGATCTTGGTGTTTTCAATGCCTATGCTTTTTGCATATTTCACGTGAGGGTCAAGCAGCATCATTGTTTCTAATCTTTGACTTCTTTCCTCGGTTGCAACCGTGCTTTGCGTTTGATTGGTCAACATGGTACGTAGCTGATTTGTTGCAACGGATCGAATTGGATTTTCTATATTTGGTCGATGTAAACCTGGGTGTTTTTGACATACTTTTTTTTCCACATATTTCACACTTGTTTCTTTAGAACAAATTCGCACAAAGGAAACCACTTTGCATGCTCGTACCACGGGTTGTCACGCAGTTTCCAGTGAAATAATCGTCCTCCACAATAGAAACAACTGACACGGTCACCAGAACCCATATAATAAAATCCCGCGTCAACCAGTTCATGCGGCGTTGGACTTTCCTGATCATACCAAGAGTTGGGAAAGGTTCGCATACGATCCTCTTTGTCACACATATGCGGTTTTTTGCGGGTTTAAGCAGTAAAACATTTCAGCTTCTAACTCTCGATAGATAGAATCTTGTGGCATATTTCAATGACAAAACCAAACCACGCTGTCTTATATACACCACTTCGTATGACGTCATGGATCGCATCATGTTTTGTAACCGTTGTCTAGGAGACTTTTTAATTGCTGACGTCTCTTTGCAGTAAAAGGAAAGCTGCTCAAATCTTGTTACCGACAGCTGAAAGATTGGTGACGTGTTCTTGCAATAGAAGGACAGCTGAAAGTTTAGAATAAGGTCTTTGACGCTCTGTCTGGGATTCATACTCACAACTTCGTTGTGCAGCATAAGTTAGGTTTCATAGCGACTTCGTCGCTCTGCCTGGGAATCATACTCACAACTTCGTTGTGCAGCATAAGTTAGGTTTCATAGCGACTTCGTCGCTCTGCCTGGGAATCGAACTCGTGGGAGTTAGAGTTAGAGCTAGGGTTAGGATACCCCGTCAGATCCGGCACAGCTCCGACGCAGCTCCGACGCAGCTCCGACGCAGCTCCGGCGCAGCTCCCACGCAGCTCCGACGCTAATCCGGCACAACGTGCGTCAAATGACCCATTGTATACTACTGGAGTCGGTATTAGCAGAAGCGCTGCACTCAATACGATCTTTATTGTGCACGACAACAAATGCCACCCCGCATGAACGTTTTTTATTTTTCAGCGTCGCTCTACAACCGGTATGTCACTTCCGTCCTGGATGACGACTGGATCCAAAGCCTTCATAAAGCACTTTGTGCGTCACTTCAAGTCTGATCCACTTGTGGACGAGGTGCAAATAATTCATGTCAACCCGAATTACGCGCAGGTTCGTTGTCCAAACGGTCGAGAAATGACAGTATCGTTACGAAACTTGGCTCCATGTCCACAAGAAGACACTGCAGATGAGGAGCCTGACTCACCTTTAACCCCAGTCAACAACGAAGAAGCGTCCAACCTCGAGAATGATTTACCTAGTGAGCAGGACGAGGTCACTCCGCAGAGCGACGCAGATGACGAAAACCGTGCCTCCCCTAATTTCGTACCTCGGCGTTTCTCAATAATAAATAAAGGCGTTCCCCCACTCCGTTATGGTGTAGACCGAGAATAACGTTTATTTTTTAGGAGGAGTGAATGATTTATGTAATCAACAAAGTTTTTTATGATGATTGCCACGCATTGCGCCTTTTCTCCAATGCGTTGATTTTTGTCGTTTCTTTATTTCACATTCCGTTTACACTTTGGTTTTGTCAGTTGTTGTTTTGTCGAATAGTTGAAAGTTGTTTTTCAGGTTGTTCATTTAAATTAATTCCTTTATTGTTTTTTTGTTTTAGAGTTTAAATGTATTTAATTTTTGATTTAAACTTTTATTAAAGTCTTGTAAAATGTTGTTACTTCAGTTAATGAGTAATACATGTAGAGGGTAGAAAAAAAATCCTGTGCGAGATTTCTACTTTTTAGTTCTAAGATCATCGCGTTGTAGACCAAGACATGCAATATTTTAGGGTTACGAAAAAATTGTGTGTGAGATTCAAATTTTTAGTCCAATATCCTAGTGTTCATAAGACCAATTTTCGTCCTAAATTCAAGGTGTTCTCTAAAAAAAAAAAAAAAAGTCTTCATCTCAAATCAGTCTCTTGATTGTCACTTTTCATCCTCGCGTCATGCTGTTCTTCAAAAAAAAAAAAAAAAGGTCTTCGTCTTGGATCAGCCTCAAATTTCATCCTAAACCAGTACCATTTTTCATTAAATTCAAAAAAATCTACCTCATTATGCAAAAGTTTGTCATGCAATCGCTAAAAATTTGGTCGTGCAACGCATGACCTTGCATGCCTTGACCGCACGCCGCTGCGATCTACAATTAGGTATGGACCTTTGTATGCAGGCTGCAATGAGTGACGTCGCACTTCATTTCTTTCAAATACATGTATGACTTTCGAGTTAAACAAAACAGTGTCAAGATATGGAGACCATTTGCTTTCCTGGGAGGGTTGTAACGAAAAGATACCACCTTTTTTGTCAGTGAATTAACAAAAGCATACAATGACGTTGATTTATCTTCCTCGTGAGACACGAAAAACTTACCAAGTAGGCGTAATTTGTCTCCAAATACAATTTAGATTATTAGACAAAAAGTGTTCTAGATCTTCTTTGGGTAAATTCCCTCAAAACTAGAAGAGCCCACGGCAGATTATTATAGGGTTTCCCGATCTATTTTAGAATTGTGCCGATCAATTTTAGAATTGTGCTGATCAATTTTAAAAATATACCGACCAATTTTAGAATTTTATTGTTAATTAAAGAATTTTATCAAAAGCTTTTTTAATCTTCTTAATATTGAATAATTTTTTGGATATATTTTGCATCATGTCATCTCAGAGGAAAAACAGTATTGTAACACATGAAGATAGAAACCGAATTATTGAGAAAAGCCTTGGTGGAATATTAGTGAAGGATATCTCTTCCCTCTTAGGCATAAAATATTTAACTGTTTAGGCGATTGTCAAGCAATTTAATACAACAGGAAGTGTGATCCCCAAGAAAAAAGGCGGGGACAAAAGATCAAAACTTACCAGTTTGCAGAAAAACACTCTACTATCATGGGTAGATAAAAACTGTATCTTAAAACTATCTGATATTGTTGCCCGGATCCAAACGGAATTCAATATTTCAGTCAATACGAGCACAGTTGAAAAGGTGATTAAAGATTTTCATTGTACAATTAAATCTGTTGTGACTGTGCCTGAAAAGAGAAACGACGATAGAACAATAAGATTGAGGTCAGAATGCGCAAACGGCTTTAGATCTCTTGAAACAGAATTTGAAAATTCTAATTTCATTTTTATTGATGAAGTAGGGTTTTCTATTGTAACCCGTCCAAAAAGAGGTCACTTAAAAACAGGTTGTTCCCCATGCGTGAGTGTTTGTTTCTGCAGCAAGAAGTCGAAATATATCTGTCTTAGCTGTTATGAACAAATATGGCATGATTCACCATAAGGTGTTTAATCAAGCTCTAAATGGTGAAGATTTTAAGTCTGCTTTAACTGAGATTAAAGACAAATGTACATCAAAGGGAATATTGAATCCTATATTCCTAGCAGTTAATGCAAGAATACACCACTATTCAAATGTTGAAGAGTTGATAGCATCTTTACAATTAAAAGTAGTTTACTTGCCGCCTTATTCACCATTTTTGAATGCCATCGAAAATATCTTTTCTGTGTGGAAAAATCTTGTTATCCGTGGAGAGGCAAAAAGCGAAAATGAACTGAAGAAATTAATAGTTTCGAAATTTGGCGAAATCACTCTTAAACACTGTGATTCATTTTATAGGAAGATGCTAGGTTACATATGCATGTCAGAAAGAGGAGAAATTATCAAGGAATGAATTTAAAGGATTTGGTCTGTAGCTACTTTTTATAAAAATTTTTTTTTAATTATTTTTTTTTAAATAAAAATAAAGTTCTAAAATTAATCGGTATATTTCTAAAATAGATCGGCACAATTCTAAAATAGATCGGGAAACTCTATATGCCACTATGTTGGGGCTTCTGCACATTTTAAAGCCGTTTTTAAGGTTTTGTTAAAACGTTCTACCATGCCCTGTGTTTGCGGATGGTAAGCTGTGCTGTGATGTAATTGTGCACCAAGAAACTGAGCCAAATCTCTCCATAAGGCGCTTGTAAATTGAGCACCTCGATCACAGTATACGTATGTGCAATTGTGCATAGGACTGCCAAATAAAGAAACCGAACCATGAACAAAAGCTGAGGAACACTCTTCTGCAATAATTCCTAAAAGAGGCATTGCTTGAATGAAACGTGAATACCTGTCTATGATCATCAGCAGATATGAGTACCCGTTACTGGGAGAAAGCGGTCCAATAATATCAATATACACTTGGGTAAACCTTTCGCTGGGGGGAGGATTTATTTCATTCAATGGGGCTTTATTTTGCCTTTGTATGTTTGGAGCAGCTTCACTTTTAAGTATTCTCCAGCCCATTGTGCAACACCCTTCTTTATTCCTATCCAAACGATACATTCGAGCCACCACATCTGGTACAGTATTAAACTCACCTGCACGATACACGATTTCGTAGTCGAACTGAAAAAGTTCTATTTGCCAACGCAACATTTTTACATTTTTAATTTTTCCGTGATTCTTGCGTCAAACATGAAGGCAATCGAACGCTGGTCTGTGATTACTTTGAAACGACAAGCTACCAAAAAATGGCTCCACTTGCGGACCGCTTCCACTATAGCAGCTGCTTCCTTTTCAACGCTGGAGTGTTGAAGCTTACTTTTAGTCAGAGATCTAGAAAAAAATGCTAGGGTCGATTATTTTGATTTAGAGTAGCAGAAAGTGCTACATTATAAAGCATCAGTCTCTACAACAAACTGTTCTTTTTCGTCAATGACCCCCAGAGGGACCTCCGCCAATTTTGACTTCAAAAATTTAAAGGTTTCCAGAGCACTGCCTGTTAATGGAAAACAACTGTTATTGATTAAAGGTTTAATCTTATCAGAGTATTTTCCAATCCACTGGGCGTAGTAGGCGAATAGTCCTACAACTCGTTGCAGCTCCTTGCTGTTCTGTGGCGGAGAAAGTTTTAACAATGTCGCTACTCGTTTTGGATGAGGATTCAAAAAACCTCTTTGATTTGATAACTCAGCAAGTTAATACACTCTGCAGAATAAACACACTTGTCTTTATTCAAGGTTAAATTACAATCTTTAGCTAACTTTAAAAAGTTTGCTAAATTAGCATCGTATTCTTCCTGTGTTTTTCCTCCAACTGTGATGTTGTCAAGATAAGCGTACGTACCCATGCATTTGTTGCTTTTAATTATTTCATCAATAATCCTTTGGAAACAATGGACTCCATTCGTCAATCCAAAGTGAATTTTTTTCCATTCTCAAAGCGATCCTTTGGCTTGAAAGGCGGTGTACATTCTATCACAGGCAGGTATTTCAATTTGGTGGTAGGCACTAGACATGTCCAATCTCGAATAGATTTTGTATCGCGCAACTTTTTGAACCACATCATGCATCTTGGGAAATGGATAAGAATCGACAAAGGTAAATTTATTAATTGTCCGAGTGTAATCGATTACCATTCCTTTCTTGTGATCATCTTGAGTGACC
The DNA here is from genome assembly GCA_963680785.1 of Diplosoma virens. NCBI lineage: Eukaryota > Metazoa > Chordata > Ascidiacea > Aplousobranchia > Didemnidae > Diplosoma > Diplosoma virens. The sequence goes on along the minus strand of CAVMFT010000048.1, from coordinate 1,504 downwards.
AATAGCGGTTGTGATTTCCATGGCGAGTTGCTTGGTTCGATAAGGTCATCAGCCAATAGCTGTTTTATTTCTGACGAAATGAAAGAATTGTCTTGCCACGAGTAGCGTCGCTCTTTAATAGCAATAGGTCGACAATCATTGTAAAGATATTGAAATAACTTGACTGGAGTTGATTTTTTTACGGCTTCCAAAGCACCTAATTGTAGTGGAGGTTTCACACCTCCGAAGTGGATTTTGATGCTTTGATGTTGCGTCATAAAATCTCTTCCCAAAATAACGTCGGTTATGAGATTTTTCACAACCGTAGCAGAAACGCTGAAAGAGCTGCTTTTGTATTCTTGACCCAGAAGCTTTAAATGTACTTGACACATTCCTAAACTTTTTGAATAAGAATTGCTGGTTGCGAGAGTAAACTTCTGGCTTGATTCCGTTAATTCTGATTTCAGCAATTTGCTAAGATTTTCGCTAATGTGGGTTAACGTTGACCCTATGTCGATCAAAGCATTTGCAGTTCTGCCACTGATAGTTACTGGCACGTTAACTCTTTTATTGGTTTCTTCAATTTTTTTGCGTTTCATTTATTGACATCAAGGTGGCAGATGTATTTTTAACTGGTGAGTGACATGAGCGACACACTTTAGCAAAATGTTCAACTTTTAAACACCGAAAACATTGTACCTCTTTTGTTGGACAAAATCTCCGAGCGTGATAAGTGTTTCACAGTATTGGCACTTCCTATGCCTTAATGCCATTGCTGCATCCGTGCGGGGACTCTTTTTGCAGATTTTACTAATGTGCAAGATTGGGATGAAGTTGGGGAAAGATTGTTGAACTGAAGAGAATTATTTCTGGCAGTGTCTAATGACCGAGCCATTGCCAACGTTGCTTGCAAATTTAACTGTGGGTTTTCTAAAATTCGCTGACATATTTCCGGAGATGCTAGCCCACTAATAAAGGCGTCCCTTACCGCTTCTTCTTTGTGCTGAATAGCAAACACCGCTGCAAAATTGCAGTCCATGCTAAAAGATTTTAGTTTTTGAAAATAATCATCAAGTGATTGTCTAGTTTGCTGTCGACATGTCTTGAGCAAATACCCAGCGAATATTGGATTTGGAGCCATTGCATAAACTTTTTGCAGTTCATTGATTGCTTCTTCAAAACTTCTCGATTCCGATATGACTTCATAAGCAGCGGAATCTGTGTGATTTATTAAAAGAGTCAACTTATCGCCATCGGACGGATCGTTGTATTTCTAAACATAACCTGCAAAAGTTCTATACCAATGAGTCCAAATTTTTCTGCAGTCTTTGCCATGGGAGTCTGCTGAGAACACTTTTGGACGGCGATCTTTGATGTCTGATGTCCATACTGTCTTAAATTGATTAAATTGAGTTGAACCATTAATTAAAAACAACACATTTCCTGTAATTTAGATTTAATCAACTTAAGACGCTGCAAAGAAATATAACATAATTAAATACACGTTAACCATAAACACTACATA
>CAVMFT010000047.1:0-13000 GCA_963680785.1 Diplosoma virens | reverse complement strand
CCAAATACCTTTTTGTTTACCCTCTTATTTCAATCCAGGCCCTTTGTGCTCTAGTTATGCTTGGTTCAACTTATTTTCGTAAAGCCGCGTTTTCTACAGTAATTGTCCAGAAACAAGCTGGAAATTGATGGAAACTTAGGATTTGCGCTTTCTGGGATTAAACTATGCATTAAAGAATTATTTGCTAAGAAACAGTGCCAAGTGTCTCATTGATTCGCGATTAAAAAAATAACATGCAATCGCAACAATTATTTATAAATATAGGGAGCGTGAAGCCAGAAACCACCGCTCAAGGGAGGCGCAGTATTGAAAATGTTAAAAACCACTGCTCTAAATAATTAAAAAGATGATTGTACGTAGTGTAGGCTTTGCAATTTTTAAACAGGAATTTACTTCACAATCTAAAATGCTATTTTTTTTAATAGGTTATGTGAATATCAATAAGGTAGTGTAAAGTATCTGGATAACAATTTTTAGCTATGATGATTAAAAGGAAGATAAAAGGTCTCAAAAAAACTCCTCGACCTGCTGTGACGCATCAAAACATACAGTAGATAGTCTATTACTATGAATTGATATAAAATTTAGTTAGGCTACTTACTCTTGTTATTTAGATATAAACGAATGTGAATCAAAACCATGTGTTCATGGTAAGTGCACTGATTCATTAAACAACTATTCATGTTCATGTACACCTGGATATTCCGGTAGAAACTGCAGTGAAGGTAAGTTATTAGAAAAATCAACTAATTTATTTCGACGTTGATAGTACTTTTTGATTAGATATAAACGAATGTAAATCAAAACCATGTATTCATGGTAAGTGCACTGATTTATTAAATAACTATTCATGTTTATGTATACCTGGATACTCCGGTAGAAACTGCAGTGAAGATATTGTAGCAAACTCCTCATCGCAAACCGTCTTTTATTCATGCTTTTATTTGTTATTGCAGAGTTTTCCGCAAATGCATTTTCTCACGTTGTATTTTGCTCGCTGCAGACTTGGCTTGAAGCGGCCTGCCGCTCGCTGCACAATGTTCGTCTACTGCCATGACAACTGTCATGTGATAATTTCGCATTTCTTTATATTTTGCTTATGTACCGCCTTCCTGTTTTTCCCCTCCAGCTAATCGTTGGCGGATCGCGCCATTAAGACCATTTGTGTAAACATTGTTAACACATAGTTCTCAGAACGTAGCCTGATCACGTGGTTTTATCGATAAATCAGGCAGACGTCACAATAATACTCATAACATCTTTTACGACTACATATACGCGCTAGACACAGAACAGAACAGAACAGAACAGATTAGAGACTCATATAGCTGCTGTGTAATTTAACTCGAGATTAATCGTTGCGACGTCATCAAGCGAAGATTCTGCTTACTGTTTGATTACGAATTTTAGTGTTATTTTGTCTGTTCATTTCAAATTGTGCCCCTTTTCAATAAAAGAAGTTTAAAGGTTAACTGTGTGCCAAAAACCACCCGCGCCACAGTATGTTATTCAAAAAATCTACTAATTTATTTTGACGTTGATAGTACCTTTTGATTAGATATAAACGAATGCGAATCAAAACCATGTATTCATGGTATCTGTACTAATTTATTAAACAACTATTCATGTTCATGTATACCTGGATACTCCGGTAGAAACTGCAGTGAAGGTATGTTAATCAAAAAATCTACTAATTTATTTTGACGTTGATAGTGCTTTTTGATTAGATATAAACGAATGTGAATCAAAACCATGTGATTATGGAAACTGCACTGATTTAGTCAATAACTATTCATGTTTGTGTATACCTGGATACTCCGGTAGAAACTGCAGTGAAGGTATGTTAATCAAAAAATCTACTAATTTATTTTGACGTTGATAGTGCTTTTTGATTAGATATAAACGAATGTGAATCAAAACCATGTGATTATGGAAACTGCACTGATTTATTAAATAACTATTCATGTTTGTGTATACCTGGATACTCCGGTAGAAACTGCAGTGAAGGTATGTTAATCAAAAAATCTACTAATTTATTTTGACGTTGATAGTGCTTTTTGATTAGATATAAACGAATGTGAATTAAACCCATGTGATTATGGAAATTGCACTGATTTAGTAAACAACTATTCATGTTTGTGTATACCTGGATACTCCGGTAGAAACTGCAGTAAAGGTAAGTTAAACATAAAATTTACTAATTTATTTCAACTTTGATTGTAACGTTTTGTTTAGACATAAAGGTGAGTATTCATTTAATAAATTTGCATTGATTTAGTTGCAAATTTTTACTCAATCAGAAGTTAAATTTAGTTTACCTAAAATGTTTGCGTGAGTCAATTGATACCGTATTATAAGATGGCCCAAATAAAACCTATTACGTTTAAAAAAATTGCTTTCATCGAATAATTTTGAAAATATTTGATTGTTTAGTTTAGAAACCTATAAAAAACAAAGTCTAGTTGTAAAAAACTTAAACGTTATTTTCTAGTTTTCTATAACGGTTACGCTAGAATTAACTAAACAACTAAAATGTAATGTAATGTTTGTACGATTTAAAACTAGTTGTAATTGCGTGACCACCTAATTTATATGAGGTTTTTATATCATCTAAAAAAAATTAGCAATCTAGAGAAAAATATGTTTGCCGGCGTTGAGATTATGGAAGATTAGAAGAAACATATTTTAAATAGTATTGTTGTTTTGAAAGATTCTAAACCAAAAAGATAACATTTATACCTTAACCAAAAACTTAATTTAATGGTCGTGGCAAAGTTGAGTTTTGGCGGCTTTTGACAACAAAGTAAACTTCGTAGCCTTAGTGATTTTGAGATATAAGATTTGTTCAAAATTTAACGCCCCTGTTACCACTTTTAACAAAGTTTTAGATGCAACGGCCATTTTTTGAGCGTTTATTGTCATTTCAAAATTTTTTTTGGTTTAGCTTAATAAACATAGGTTATTTAAGTTAAATTTATCCAAAGTTCTTGCAAATTTGGTCAACTTTATAGAAATAACAACTTCGAAATAATGGAGTAGAGTTTAATTTTTTACAACAAGTTTCAGTACAAATTTTATTTTTTATTTTTATTTTATTTTATCTCTATATTTATCCTCCTAATTTGCAGGAAAGTGACGGAGGCGCTAATACATAGGGTAGGCAATTACCCCGACCTGCTTCCGGAGATACTACGATATTGCTGTCCGCATGTAATTTAATAGAGATTTGACTGTAATTTAGAAGTGCTTGCCAGGACAACTAAGAAGCAGAATGTGCCGTAAAATGTCTTTCCCAAGGACACAACAGAATGGCGCGAGTGGGTTTTAAACCGAGACCATGTTAGTCACGAGCCCAGCGCTTTAACCACTCGACCACGCTGCCGATGCGAATTGCATTGATTTCAACTGAAAGTATATTAATAGACAAATTACAAATATCTAATATTAAATGAACAAAGAAGCAATTCAGTTAAAACTTTGAACTATTGTATCGCTATTGAATAAAAGAGATTCGGCAATGTAATTGGTTGAGTAAAAACTTTAAATACCAACTGCAATAGAACAGCAAGAAATTGACCGCAATTCTGTTGAGTAGATCTATCATTGTTGGTGTATTTTTGAGATTCTATTCATTTCGTTTTATTGTAATCTAAAAAGCTTAATGACTTTATAACAGCTCCCTGAAGATTCTCGTTTTTACTAATAGAAAAACACAATGTTAAATTTAGCTTTGTTTTTTTTGGGTATCATCAGATTTGTTTGGGGGTATATTTGCGTTACTTGTTTATTTTTGAAAATTGATTTTATTAATCTCAAATTTGTATTTTTTTAAAATGACTCTTTCATTTTTTTTTTACAATTCCTTTGTTATTTTAAATTAGATTCATTGATATCAGAAAACAGCTATGAAAAATTGTGTTTCCGTATGCCCCCATAACGCAGTTTCGATAAACAGTCTGGCCCTTGACTGAAAAGGCTCAGGTTGGACGCTTCTGTAATACAGTACTTTTGTTAAGTGTTGGCTCCATAAGTTTTTGTTTTAGGATTAATTTCTCAGGATTGCTAACCCCAAAGGCCAGAACTTGGTTGTTTAAACGCTTTTAGAAGCATTCAGAAAGCAAAGCAATAAATTTAAATGTTCACGTACATAAATTCAAATACAAAAAGCTTTTAATTATTGCATTATTGTAGCCTGCTATATTTCATCTGAAAGTTTTATGGTACTGGTAAAATACACAGTCTAACCCTAACCCTAACCTACTAAATCAGATAGTTGACCTTATACACAACTAGATGATTGGCGTTTAGGGTTAAGTAGACAGCATACTTAGCCAGTACCATTTTTATTTACTGTCAGTAATTGGCTGTGAGTCATTGTACACTGCAGAAGCTCGCCGGTTGCTTAAAGTTATAATGTCATATTAGATTTACGTGTTTCCATTACGTTTTAGTAAAACTTCAGAAGAATGTAGAATTATAGAATATAATCGCAAATTCGTTGGGTCGTTTATATTTATATAAATGTCAAAGTTTTTCGCACGACTTTTTTCCAAATGAATTTCAGTGTATAGAAGAATGTTCCTCCTCTACCAAGACAAAAATAGTAAAATAATTCTACGCAATAGTATAAACAAATAGTATTTAAAAGATATTACTTACTGGTGAATACAACCGTTGAAACAATTAGGAAAAATGGCTTGAAATTATCATATTGATACGAACTTTACATATTGAGATAAAAAGATAACTACGCATGACTTTTTAAATGAAAATGTTAGCAAACACGTCAAAACAAGATAAACAGCTCTCCAAAACACGCAAATAAATAAATTAAAAGGAACAAAGCCTCACTTTGGAAACTGAATTCTCTCGCTAGTTTACAATCGATCTTTCAGAATTTCGCATTACAATGATTTTCAAATAATTGATAGAATATTTTGATTCTATTTAAATATAAAGAATCGATTGAAGTATTAATATATGGTTCAGTTAAAGCGTTAGGTTTAATATTTTTATTCGTGGTAGTTATATTGAAAATTATTTGAACGACAATAAACCATGCCTAACTTTTGTTTAAAAGTAATAGTGCTCGTTAATTTCACTAAAAATTTACCTATAGAAAAAAAATTAGAGAAACCTATAAGTACAACAAATAGATAATATTTGACAGTAAATACAAATACTATTGATTAGATATTGACGAATGCAAATCGAATCCTTGCGTTCACGGAAATTGCACAGATCTTGTGAACAATTTCTCTTGTTCTTGCAACTACGGATTTCAAGGAATCTTGTGCCACAACAATGGTAGTGTACATTATGCGTTGTTGGAGATTAAAAAATAATAAAAACTATTAAAGTTTACAGTAATTAAATAACAAATTATGAAAATAAAACAAATAGTATTTTTTTGTACAAGTAAATTAGATACTAAAAAGTATGTATTAAATCAAAATGTGTGCACGAACAATGGTAATGTTAGCTTGCTTTTAATATATAGTCTTGATTTTTTGAATCAAGAAAAGTTATCGTTTTATGAAGCCAACATTTAAATTATTAAAATCGTCAAAGTTTGACATACATAAAATCAGAAAAAAAATTCGATGATTGAGAGTCTTGGCAGATATTTAATCAATCGCAAAGAAATAGTATTACTGAGTTAGATACTGTTTTTAGATTATTGCTATAAAATTTACTATGAAAGCAAATTATTCAATTCTTGTCGCCACGCGCATTTGAATGTTTAATATTATTTTATTATTCAGACTTCTTATGATGATTATACAAAATTTTGAATTAAAGAGAAAATTTGTTAATACAACAAAATATTTTTGATTTATCGATCATTTTTTGTTAATTTAGATCCTTCTATTTCTTCATTTTTGTATCGTAATAATTCAAGAAGTTATTACAAAACAATACAAAAAGGTTCTTTTCACAATATAAGAAAATTATGTGTTGATATTGATGGTGATTTGGCAATTATCGGAATACAGCAAATTAACACTCGAAAGTAAGAGCTTTCAAGTTATAAAAACTAGCTGATTTAAAAAAATAGTGTAAAACTTGCAACTATGCAGAAATTTGTAATTACATTAATAAATCAAATATATCTAAATAAAATATTAGGTAAAAACTTGAACATCGCCTTAAAAGGTGAAAATTAGGAGGTCGCTTTGATACTGACCATCACGGTGGTGCAAATCTTCCCTTGTCACGTTGTTGTAAAGTTGGTAAAAAATATTAAATCACTTTTTTTGTCCTTCACATTTATAATATAAACATTTTAATTACGGTCACACTGCTTTATAAGCATCTTCTTATTTCGGTTTTTTCTCAATTAAAAAGTTACCACAGTCGATTGCTTTAATTTTCAATCTGCATGCTGCTGATTTGAAACGCGCACTTTATATTCCGAATGCCTTTTTTGACGAATACCAATAATGTTTACTAGTTCAGTTTTTTACCCAGGGCTTTTACTTTGAAGTCCTTAGCGCTAAACATTACATCAAACCGGCTCTGTATTAAGGGCGTTATTTTTGAATCGCACTTTAAATTGCCAGTTTTGTTGCTTTTGTCATAATCCTGGTACTCATAAGAATTAGTAAATGATATGGTCATAAAGAAGACCGGAAAATGTTAACTTGTGCTCAATTTGCAGAAGAAAAATTTTCAAAAATGAACTCAAAGTTGCAGTTCTTTTTTACTTTGAATTCAATGTCTAATATTTTTTTTACATGCATCAAAACCATGATTACAAACAGACATTTTTTACTATTTCAATTAAAAAAAAGTTGTGGCTTTAAATATTTTGAACATTCTATTAATTGGCACACTAGTTTAAAATTAAAGTCCGGCAACTACGTATATTTCAGTTACAGTTTCAGATTAAACAAATATTCAATTTATTCATTTTTATACAGATATCCATCAAAAGCTTTAACTTTTAGAAAAAGTTTAAGGTTTCTTAAAATTGTGTCAAAATTTTTATTTAAATAAATACTTGATTAAAATTTTCGAAAGATTTTGAAACGATGATTGCACATTGTTCATGTTTTATGAATTACAGAAATATTTTCAATTCTTTAAAAGAAAGAGCTTGGATTGGTTTGACTGACGAAGCATACGAAGGAGAATGGCGTTGGCTTAATGATGAGATAGCCTTGCCAAATCAGACACCATGGAACAAAGGAGAACCTAATAACTATCAAAATAACGAAGATTGTGCACAACTTAATGATAAAAGCCCGGTGTTAAACGACAGTCGTTGCTCGATTATTTTACCTGGTGTTTGTGAAATTGATGAAAGCAAGCTTTTTTGTGGAAATTGCGTGGAAGGTAAATCAAATAAAAATTTTCAGTGTCTTAACCAGATTTTTTTTAAAGCTTATTTTGCGTTTTTGTTTAAATGTAAACTAATTTTATTTAAACCAATCAAATACATTTCAGAATTACATAACAGAATTTTCGATTGGCTACTCATAGAAACCCTTTGAATGCTGAGTTCAACAATTTGTTATGTTTTTTGTACCATTTTTACCAGGATGTTTAATATTTTCACGATTTTTAAAATATAAAATGCCTGAGGTCAAAAATGGTGAGGATTTGGGGAAAAATTGACATCCAAAATTTTAGGTCCTTATGACTTTATAAAGAGTGTCAGCTTTAGCGTTTTTAGCGTAGATCACACATCCCGACTTTAGCGTTTTTAGCGTAGATCACACATTAGCGAAACATCCCGAACGCCACTTGTTTTAAAGCGTTGAAATTGCTATCATAATGTGCTGAAGGAACAAATATCCATAACTAATTAATACATGTGATATCCCTATCAACAACAAAAAAAATATTTTAAAAATACAGGTTTTTTCAAAATTGTTGCTCATATTGTAACAGATTCGTTGGGTTATCCAAAATTGTTTTAGTTTTCATTCTCGTAAAACATCTGATGCAATAATATCTATTGTTATTTTTATTTAAAGATTAATTTGAACGAATAGTTTCCAAAAAACGATTATTTGGGACCACGGAAAAGTTTTACCGAAACATTTTAGAAATGTAAAATTTATAAGTTTATGCATCAACTGTGCACAATATGTTTCCCTAAAATTCTAATGTTGTAAATCATTACTTTTACTGAAAAAACAACTAGCTGACACAAACTGCAACTTTTGAAAAGCTTTTAAGTATTAAAAAAGCTGTAATTGCCTTGAGGGAAAAAAATGGTCTTCATATTGTAAATAGACAAAAGGTCGAGACCAAGCTCAAAATGTCTGATAGGCAAATGCAATTTATCAAAAATAATGGGGTATTGAAACGAAAAGGTGATGAAATTGTAGAAGATTAAATGAAGAGTTAGTTTAACATGTGTCCAAAAAGTCTTTATCAACAAACTTTGTTGTAAAGATGTATACGGATTGACACAAATTTAACAAAGGAATATACAGTAGAGTCTATAAGGCCATCGCTCTTTGTGCTAACACAATAAAAATTGTAGCTCTTAGTCTCTGATTGGTTAGATACCTCAGCAATCGATTACTATTTAAAACTAAAAAATCAATTTATTGACACAAAGTGCAAGCTTTAAAAAAAAACAATCTGGACACCCTTTTAAAGCAAAGTTTGTTGGTTAAGACTTTTTTGCTCTTTATTTATAATAAACAAGGTTTTACCTTCAAAGTGAAATGACGACCAAAAAAAATTCTTTACTCGTAACACATTGTCAAATAGACAATTATCTCCTTGTAAACACATTGCATCAATAACGGTAAAACGGTTTGAAACTGAAAAAAATTAGCCACAAGTTGGCTAGGTACTAAACTTTAAGGTAAATACATTTCGTAATTGTACTTGATCCATATATGTATTGATATCATTTCTCAGAAACATTGCGCTAAACTTTTTTGTGCTCCCAAATAATCGTGCTGTGCAACTGTACTTCTAAATTAAGCTTCGAAATAAAAGTTTTTGTTTGAAAGCAGTTTTACGATACCATTGAGTTAGTATACAATTTTTTTGAACAAAGCCTTGTGCGTTGGAAAAAGCTTCATGATCGTTCTTTCTCAAATCCTAACATTAAAAGGGTTAATTCAACTGAGTAATTTGGTCGGTATTATGCTTTCTATGCTTTGAATTAAAGATTTATGATGGTATGATATGCTTAACTCACATAATACTTACCAGCATAAAAAAAAGAGATAAAGCTTTGACTATAAAGAATCAAACGGAAAACTTTGTATTTATGCTGGTTGTCCTGAGTAAGATTTTGCAGATCGTTAATATTCCTTTGAAAGCTATGCAATTTAAACTAATTGACTTAATTTGTGCCCATTAACATTTGAAAACTATTTCTCAAGACATTAGTAACTGGGTTGCATCCTTAATTGCAAACGTTGCCCACGGGTTTGAGTTTCATGCCTTGGATTTCTTGGTAAAAAACTTTTATGATTTTGCTAATCAGCAAATGACTCAATTAAAGTTTTTCTGTAACGCCGAATCGTACAAAAAACAGAAACGAATACAATAATTCCTGGGCTGCGAGAAAAAGACAAATTAAATATTATGCCTCCAAAAAATGAGGGCCCCACAATGAATGTTTGCACCAGGGCCACAATCGACAAAGTCATGGCCCTCTGCAAGCAATTACCCAAACCTGCTTCTAAGATGCCAAGATATTGCTGACCTGTTAAAATTTTCATTCTAGTTTTTCGGTTTTACACAGATAAGACTGAACGGCTTGCTAATGCCACCAAGCAGAGGAAGTGTTGTAAGTTTCTTTTCCATGGACACAACAGAATGACTCGAGTAAGTTTTGAACTAGCAAAAACATAGATGTACAGCCAAAAAAACGTTGGGAGAATATAGTTTTACCCAAATTTTATGTCGTCTGCCCGAATTGTAATTTTAACTTTTCCGAAATGAAAAAAACTTTTGTTTAAAATTTAGTGTAAAGATCAAAAAAAAGGTTTTCACTTGGAATCTGTCTCTAATTTCTCAATTTTTTTTGAAAAAGTAATGACCTTTAAAAAAGTCTTCCCCTCAAACCGAAATGTTTTTTTTGAATTTGAACTTTATCGTGCTGAAGTAGTTCTAACTTTTTGTCATTTCCCAAAACTTTTTAATTTTTTCCCATATTTTATGTTGCTTACCAAAAAATTCTGATTTTGGCCAAATGTTTGAGACTTGGAAGCCGTGCCTTTTTGGCCTGGTACGGCTATGCACACCAGGTCGATCACTATCACAGCGCTATTAGCCACTCAATCATGCTGAAGGAAATTTAATTCAATCCAAATCTAATTCATTTTCAACATTAATTTTATTTCTAATGATTGTTAAGCTTACAGCAGGTAAAATAAAAGATAATAACTATAAAACTGACCTCTCTTCATTACTCTAAAACTAGTCATCAACATCCAAAAAATCATTGGAACAGGAACTTGGTCAGCTATCGCTCTTCGCTGTGTCATGTTGTTTTTTTTAATTTCAACTCATGCAAAAACAAAATAGAATAAAAAATCTCATAAAAAATCAGATATTAGTTATACGTAGCTGTAGAAAAATGCCATATTAAAATTTTTTAAGTATAATTTACCTCATTAATGCTATCTTCTACTATCACTAAGACAACAGACTTTTCAAAAAATATTCTTGTGGTTGATCAAATTCTGTATCAAGCACGTTTTTTTTCGAAAATTACACTGTATACTCAACAGCAACATTTAAAGTCTAAACATAAGACAACCGTCCAAAGCGTAAAAATAAGACTTGCAATTAGAGATTTTACAGATGCTACTGTACTTATCAGAGTAACTACTTCGCCTTGGAAAAAGACAACAACATAGCTTTCTCGAGTAGCCATTGATAGAAAAACAAATTTAAATTTGAAAAGAGCTTCTTTGTGGTACAGAATTTTAATATCGCTTTAAACAAAGTCGATTTTTTCGGAGCCATAAGCTTTTCGTGACGCTCTTATCAGTGGCAATCGCGTCAAAATGGGACGAACCAGAGAAAATCAAAGTATTTATAGTCTCAACAGTTGGGAGAAAGGTGCTGCAGTCTCGGAAAGGAGAAAGGCACAATTGCATAGTGTGGTGCAATACAGGATGTTCTCGGAAAGGAGAAACGCACTATGTGCAATTACCCAGGAGAAACACTGTTACTCGCAACTTAGGTTATTTGAAAAGTTTCAATGTGTAAACAAATTCCTTTTGCTTACATAAAACCGGATGTTTGGTTTTGATAAAAGTTGTCTCGAGTAGACACAGATGGAACGAGTTGCGTGCCACAGCAAGAATTTTAAAACGTTTGTCGTTATAGTTTGCAGCACATTGCTCGTTGTCAAGCAAATGTTGTCCTATGGCAGAGTCACAATCTGGATTGTTACGTTTTAGCTTACAGGATCTGCCAGGTTGAGATCGTGTAGGGCGCTTCGCTTGCTGTTGTAGCCATTTAGGAACATGCTGCTTGATTCTATCTTGTAGTCGCTGTGATGTTCGTCCTACGTACCTACTGTCACAGTGGCACGAATATTCATAAACAACGGAGCTTTTCAGCGTGGTAGTTAAAACATCTTTGCGGGCTACAGGCAACATGCGTTTCGATGTAAATACAACTCTGGTGGTAACGGAGCCATAGCAGCTTTCAACAGCCGTTTTGACGTTTTTATCAAGACCAATGGAAGCTTTCCCTATCCAAGGAACTCTCAAATATACGGGACACTTCTCAGGACCAAATCGTTTGGGCATAGAAAACTGAGCAATTTTCTTGGAAATGTTGCAGTCAATAATAGATTCAGGATAACCATTGTCCAATAGAATGTTCTTGATATGCTTAATTTCTTCGTTTAGTTTAGATTTCGTGCATATCATTAGTGCCCGGTGTACCAAAGTTGATATAAGATTTGTTTTTTGTTTAGTGGGACTGAAAGATTCCCAACGTAAGTACTGTCCAGTAAAGGTAGGTTTTCTATACACACTTGTTTCAAAACCGGTAGCTGTTCGTTCCACGTTAACGTCGAGAAACGGTAAACAATTATTTTTCTCTTTCTCAAAGGTAAATTTGAGAGAAGGATGGAGACAGTTTAGTTGTTTGAAAAAGTTATCCGACTCTTCTTCATTGCGAAACATAGCAAATGTATCGTCAACGTACCTAAAATATGTGGAAGGTTTTGATTTTTGAGAAAAAAGTTTTTCTTCATAATACCCAACAAAGATGTTAGCTAAGGCTGGGCCTAGTGGTGAACCCATTGCAACCCCATCAGTTTGCTTGTACATGATGTCGTTAAAGCTAAACTCTACTCCAGATGTGGCACTTTTCATCAGTTCAATGAAGACAGCCTTCGAAATAAGTGGTTGTGCATCCGAATCATCGCAATATAAGGCATCTGCACAGATATTAAAGGTCTCTTCAAGTGGGACGTTTGTAAAGAGGCTTGAGATGTCGAAGGAGCACATGAAAAGATTGTTAGCATCTTTAAAGTTTTGAATAGCATCAGCAAACGTAAATGAGTCACGAATACAATGGGTCGAGAAACGCTTTAATACCGGTTCCAAGAGGCTTGCTAACCACTTGCTGAGCTCATGATGGGATGAGCCTGTCATAGATAGTATCGGTCGTAACGGTACGTTTGTTTTGTGCGTTTTGGGTAAACCATACATTCTGGGTCTTTGTGATCCGGTGGGACGAATATTTTGGTAAAGACTTTTGGGTATTGAATCTTCTTTAAATAGTTCTAGTAAGCGTTTTTGAAGTTTTGATTCAATATTAGCAGTGTTGTCGTTGCTTGAGGTTGGTCCAAGTTTTTCGAATTTTGATGGATCATCAAGTATTCCTAGCATTTTATCTATAAAGTCATTCTTGTTCAGAATGACTACTCCTGAACCCTTGTCCGGTTTGGTGATGACAATGTTTTCATTGGAATGCAAGTTGTTGAGTGCTCGAAAGCATTCTCCATGAAAAGCAAAATCACGTGAGTCAATCTCTTCACCACAGTAGAGATGGG
>CAVMFT010000046.1:0-84000 GCA_963680785.1 Diplosoma virens | reverse complement strand
TTACTTTAATTTGTCTTTTATCACTTATAAATGTGGTACTAGAGTATCTCAACTTCTCTGCCTATTACAGTGGAATTTTACCCAAATGCAAAAAAACTTTGGTTAAAAATTTTTGAAACAAAAAACTTGGTTATAATTTAAGGAAAATGGTAATAGTGACATCAGCAGATATCAGCTATCAGACGTCAGCAGCTTAATGTTGATCAGCTGCCATTGCCATTCAAAAGATATTAGTTAGAAATATATACTGAGCTAACAACATTCGTTTTCAATGAAAACAATGCAACAAAAATTTGCAGTTGTGCTGGTGGTGCATTGTTTTCATTGAACTACCTACCCAGAGTTCAGGTCCACAACTGGATGTTTGAGGTGTAAAAACCACAAGCAAAAAGTTGTGCCAGCTGTTTAAGTTTTCAACTTTGTTAGCTGGGGTCAACAACAAGCTGTAGTCTTCTGACAAGTCCTAATAAGGACGAAACAGGTCTTTCAGCTCTTCATTCTATTTGAATAAGGTTTTGGTAATTAAAATTTTCTTTGTTGTATAATATTGTATAAATTTTTATTTAAAAATTGTGAAGTTATGGCTCCAACCAGGGAAATTATCAACATGATGAAAGAAATGGAAAATAATATAAAGACACATATTCAAGAAACAATCGAAGAAGCACTGAAGAGACAGGAAATAAAATTTAATAATAAAATTGATGAAGTATTTTCAAAACTAAAAGATCAAGAAAAAAAAATTGAAGATGTAATAAAAAGTCAGAAGTTTTTGAATGATGAATTTGAATACTTAAAAAATAATGTATCAAATTTAATGAAACTTGACCTGCAAAAAAAAACTGATGATTTAATGAAAGAAAACCAATGTCTCAAAGATCAATTAATTGAAGAGGAAAAAATGAGAGATGATTTGGACCAGTACAACAGAAGAGAAAATTTAGAATTTCATGGTATCCCCCTAAATCCAAATGAAGATACTAACCATATCATCAAAACCATGGCAAAAAAATTAAACATCGATTTAAAAGAAAATGATATTTCAACCTCCCATCGTCTTCCAAAATCTTCATCAAATAATCCTCCAATTATAATTGCCAGATTTACAAACAGAGACATAAGGAATTTAATATTTCAAAAAAGAAAAAATTTAATTGGAGTACGAGACTATGGCATTGATGGCATGACAAAACTATTCATCATTGAAAATTTAACTCCAAGAAGAAAAAAGCTGTTCTCCTTAGCATATAAAAAAAAAATTAACTCAAAATATCAATTTCTTTGGACATACAATGGTGATATATTTATCAGAAAAAACACCACTAGTGAAAGAATCAAAATCACCTGCAAATCTGATATCGATCAACTTCTGTAAGTCACTAATTTCTCAATGTAATATAAACATGTGTTTAGTTGTTTTTTTCTTTTAAAATGTTCAACATACATGAATCTGTATGCAAACCAAATTTGAGTATCTCTGAATTTTGTAAATTACTCTGTGAAACAAGTTACACAAAACATAATATTTTTCTTCATATGAATGTAAGAAGTCTTAATAAAAACATAAATAAAATTGATGAACTGCTTGGGTTGTTACCCTGCTCACCAGAAGTGATGGTAATTATTGAAACAAAACTTAAAAATATAAACTATAATATTACATCTATTGAAAATTATCATTTTCATTCATCAAATTCTCCAACAAACAGTGGAGGTATTGGCATATATTTAAAAACACCATTAAATTATAAAATTCGTCCTGACTTATGCTTGAATGAAGACTTAGTTGAAGATATTTGGGTTGAAATTAAATCTAATAATTGTAATAAAGCTTACGTCGTGGGGGGGATTTACTTCCATCCTCATTCGTCAATATCTAACTTTCAACTTAAATTAGAATCTGTCATAGAAAAAATAAATTTAGAAGGATTAAACTATTTTATACTGGGTGATTTTAACATAAATTTATTAAGTGATGCTCCCTCAATCATTCAATATAAAGAATCTCTTGAATCATTAGGTGTAATTAATCTTATAAATTGTCCTACAAGGTACATGAACATGCAAACTCCATCATTATTAGATCATATATACTGTAATAATTCCACAAGTAATTTTATTTCTGGCTCAATATCTTATGATATAAGTGATCATAATCCAGTTTTTGTAATGATACCCAAAAATAAAATTTCACCAGCAAGTAGACCACCATGTGAAATATTGAAACGAGATTTTTCAAATTTTTCTGAAGTTGATTTTTTAGATTCTTTAACAAAAGGCTTTGACAAAAGCAACCTAGGTAATAACTTTTCAGACCCAGAAGCAGAATTTTCAGAATTTTTGAATATATTTCTAGAATGTCTCGAGACTCATGCTCCAAAACAAAAACTTTCTAGAAAGAAAATCAAATTTTATTTTAAACCTTGGCTGACAAAAAGTATTCAAAAAAGTATAAAAGAGAAAAATAGACTTTATCAAATTTCTTGTAAACATTCACATACATATATCCATTACAAAAAATACAAACAATACAATAACATACTAACACATGTAAAACAACAATCAAAACAAAATTACGAGTATTTTCAGTACCAGTTGGAACTTAACAAAAACAATAGTAAAAATACATGGAAAATGATTAAAAACATAATACGAAAACCTGCCAGTGATAGTTTAATTACAAACATTAAGTGTCCAGAGTCTAATAAAGATTTATTTTCACCTAAAGACATATCTTCATGTCTAAACAACTATTTTACATCAATAGCAGCAAAATTGGCAAATTCTCTTCCAAAAACAAGTCCTTCAAAACCATTAAATACTGTTTCCACTTGCTCTTCATTGTTTATTAAACCAGTAATTGATGAAGATATCATAAGAGAAATTAATTTATTAGACAACTGTAAATGTGATGATACATATGATATACCTGTTAAAATTCTTAAATTAAGTAAAAACGTAATAGCACCTACATTATGTTATTTAATCAACAATTGTATTAATAAAGGTGTTTTCCCAAGTGCATTAAAAATTGCCAAAGTATCACCAATTTATAAAGGTGGTGATAGAGACATTGCTTCAAATTATAGGCCAATTTCCATCTTACCCCACTTTTCAAAAATTTTTGAAAAAATTCTTAAACATAATTTAACTGATTTTATTAATAAGTACAAAATCATATCAGAAAATCAATATGGTTTTCAGGAAAACAAAAGCACTAGTGATGCACTTATTGAACTAGAAAATTACTTGCGTTATCAGCAGGCAAACAATAAAATTACTTGTGGAATTTTTCTTGATTTGAAAAAAGCTTTTGATACAGTAGACCACACTGTTTTAAAACAAAAATTAATTGCAATGGGTATTAGGGGGCTACCTTTTGATTTAATTTCTGCATATCTAGCAAACAGATACCAATTTACATGTATAAATTCAACTAAATCAGATAAAAATTTAATAAATCATGGTGTCCCACAAGGTAGTGTCCTTGGCCCTGTTTTATTTCTCCTATACATAAATGATCTTCCAAATGTTTCAAGCTTAAAAACTCTTCTTTTTGCTGATGATACAGCACTTTTTGCCTCTGGTAATAACTCATCTTCAGTAGAAAAAGTTTGTCAATGAAGAACTTAAAAAAATTGAAAATTGGTTGCTTAAAAACAAACTTACTTTAAACACCCAAAAATCAAGCACTATAATGTTTGGAGAAAAGAAAACTGAAAATAACATGATAAACATTCATATAAATAACAGTCAAATTTGCCAAAAAGACGAAGTTAAATACCTGGGAATTGTAATTGATAAAAATCTAAAATGGAAACCACATATAGATAAATTAACTACCCAAATATCTCAATCTGTGGGAATGCTGTATCATTTAAAAAAATACCTTTCCTTTAATAATCTAAAGCTCGTGTACCATGCACTTATAAAAAGCAGATTGCAATATGGCATAATTTTGTGGGGAAATGCAAATCAATCAGCACTAAAAAACCTTAATAAAATGCATAATAGAGCTATACGATACATTAGTATGCAACCATATAGAACAAGATTAAATAAATTGTATGCATTTTCTAAATTATTAAAGGTAAATGAATTGTACCAATATTCTGCAATGAAATTCATGTTTCGATTATACAATGACAGAGAGTTTAAAGATAAAATCCCTTTAGTAAATGAAATTCATGCTTATAATACACGGCAATCAAGCAATAACAACATCTTTATTTCACATTTTTTGGCTTGTAAATCTTCTAATAGTCTTATAGTAAATTGTATGAAAATGTGGAACAAGCTGCCAATTAATATAAGAACTGAACAAAGAATTAAACCATTTAATAGATTATTGTACCAATACCTGCTAGATACCTATGAAATTTAATCAACATCCAAATTTTACCCATATAAATTATTAATTCATAGTATTAATGCAAAATAAACTACATGCATAATGCATATTAATTTAACGTCTTTAAGGTTTTACTTTAAGAAATATTATGTTTTGTATTGCTCTTTGTGCACCTCTTTAATCCTTAATTGCCTGCTGAAATCTATTGTTTTTTGTTTTATGCTAACTGTCTTATTTCAATAAATTTTATATTGAGACCTATTCTGTTGTTTGATTTAATCTTATTGGCCTTTGTTTTGTTTTGTTTTTGTACTTTTCTTTGTTTTTTTATGCTCCTTTTCATTATTGTGCTGTTGGATTTGTGCTATTTGTATCTACTCTGAAATCTGTTATGTTGTTTGTTTTATGCTACTACCTTTATTTTCAATTTAATTTATGGTAAGATCTATTTCTGTTGTTTAATTTAATCTTATAAGCTTTTGTTTTTTTTTTTTTTTTTTGTTTTTTTGTTTTTTTTTCCTTTTACTGCCGGTTTGATTGTTTGTTTTGTTTTTTTTTCCATTGTCGTGCTGTCGTTTTTTATACTATTTGCCTTTATTTCAAATCGAATTTATGCCGAGTTATTTTCTGTCGTTTAATTTTATCTACATGTATGCGGCCTTTGTTTTTCTTGTTGTTTGTTTTGTTTTCATCATGTTTGTAAAGTGATTTATAATTTTATTTTAATTTATGATGTAAAATGTCTTATGCTAATGTTTTTCTAAGTAAATAATCAATTTTACATACCAAAAACTTAATTTATTAAATTGCTTGTAATGAAACTTTTAAATAAGCTGGGGGTAGTGATTAAATGACTCTTGTCCCTTCCTACCCCTGCATCACATCTTTAATAGTGCTCTTTGATTTGATATATATGGCTTATTATCAGTTTGTTTTAATTTCAAAATGTAAAATTATTGTTTTTTTTTTTTGTGTTTTAAGCGGTAATTTATTGAAAAGATTTGATGCAAATAAACAGATCTCTCTCTCTCTCAGCACTTGCTTGTTAATTGATTTGACCATTCTTACTTAACTTTCATTTTATAAAATGATTTTCATAACTTTTTTGAATCATAACACAACAAAACTTATTATTTAAAAGGTTATATAAAATTAACTATTTACCTTTGATAATGACGCAAAATAGCAGCAACAACAAAGACAGTTCTGTTGGATACCATGAGCTTGGATTTGTTGAAACACTGCTAGCTAGGGTGTGGAAGTAGACAGGAGCATATTGACACAGCAGTGTGCACCAAAGCTTTAATACTTAAATGTTTCCTCCATAAGATCAAACAAAAGTCCAATAACTTTTAGTGGAGGTGGGGAACTTCATCTACAGAAAATTTAAACATTTGATCAACAGACATCTGATGTTTTATAGCAGTGTTTCTTGATCTTTTTCTTTGCTAGCACCCCATTGAAATCAACAACCAATTCTCACACCCATTTTAGAATTGGTTAAATAACAAAAACCATTGTTTTCAAATTTTGGATTTTCATCCCCAAAACAGCATGGTCTCTAAAAAAAAGATCTCCATTTTAAATTTGCCTTTGAATTTTCAATCCCAAAAGCATCTAATTTATGTCAAGCTCTGTGGCTCACTGAAAACAGTGCCTTGGCCCATAGGTTTAAAACTACTGGTCATACAGACATTTTTGCTGTTGTTTCCTATTTATAATAACATCAAATATTGGTGTTTTATAGTTTAAATAACTTCTATATTTCACTAACTTTATTATATTTATTAAACACTACACTTTATTAGTTGAAACCACAACAGTCTGTTTCATCCTATTGAATCGTCAGGTGGTTACTAGAAAACAAAAATATATAGTCATTTGTGGTAAAAATAATACGCCTGAAATAGATAACACATAGTCAATTATGCAAACAATACAGCTCCTGTGACATCATACAGAAACAACAACTCAAAAATATAAAATGCAAGTGTTGAAGCTTGCATTCACTTAAAGGTGAGGGAAGTCGAGTTAGGCATGTTGTAAAAATTTAAAAGGAGGAAGAGAAGATTTACAAAGCAATGAAAAGGTTACGGGAGAGATTGCATGAAGTGAAAAAGTTAAGTGAAGGACAGTGCGAATGATAGTGAGCGAATTGAAATAACAGACAAGAAAGGTAATTTAATTAATTTGAATTTGTTTTGTGGTGATGATTACCAGTAAGCTTTGGTCGTTTGTAGAGTGTTGTTGGTTTGATAATAGTGATTTAATTCAAACACAAAATAATTCTAATATTAAGATAGATGAAGTCGCAAATAATTAGAAAGGGTTTTTCAATTTAAATTTGTTTTTATGACAACATTTCCAATTTAGTTCCAATCTTTTATTACCATGCTAAATAAAAGATCAAAACTAAATTGGAAATGTAGTGTTTAATAAATATAATATAATTGCTCCAACCATGTGTTATTGAGCACTGTACCAGCAAAGCGAAACATTACAGGATTATTTTTCAAGCTTTATATAGACCTAACCAACCTTGGTAATTTAGCAACCACAAACCCCCTAGAAACAGATATCCTACCCCTGGTTAAGAACCCCTGTTTTATAGTGTAACATTATGCACAGTGCATTAAAACTTCAAACATTTTTTCAATTAAAAATGACTAGGAGCATTGTGTTGGTTGCAATAGTTACTAAAAAAATTCATTTTCTTTCATGCTTGACCGTGAGTTGTTCATTTGGATTAAGGTCAAAAAGAGCAGTAACATGTTTATTGATAATAATTACACATAACATAAGGTTGAAGTCATAATGAATTGGTTCAATAAATATTTCAATAAATACAAGTCAACAAAAAAAACCTTTTTGAAATCAAGCTGTCACGTGAGGCAAGCAATGCTTTTGCAGCATTTGATGCCACTAAGTGTTGATCAAAATAAGTAAGGCTTCAATAATGAACCAATAATTTATCTTGTAAAGTTTTGCTAGACTTGACTTTTTTTCCTCCATCTATACCAATATCTGATAATGTGCCAATACCTACAAAAAAATATGGTGATAAACTCGACATTGTTCAACTTTCAACATTGTTCTATTCAACAATGTTTTAATGATTTCCAGTCTACAAAGTATTTGTATTAATGATTACATTATATTAGGCATTGATTATTTGTGTTAATGATTACATACTTGCAATGGTGGTGAGTTTGTCAACACTTGAGTAAAAATCAATTCTGTAAATTATTATTGAGAGTCTTGGTTACAAATTATTGTCAGAAATAAATCACAACTTTAAGACAGCATTTATTCAATAGTTGCCAATAAGTTATGGTAGAACAGGCTTAAAATTAAGATATCTCTTTGGCCTATGTTGATCACTCACATATCATGTTTTATTCACATATAAAAAATGTATTTTGTGACATTTATCTGTTTCTTTCCTTTTCTTATCAGGCAATTATCTTTAATTTGAATAAATACACTTTAAATAAGATAATTGCATAATGAGCCATTTTTGATGAAACAGAATGTTGTGATTTTAAATTTTATGTGTAGTGTTTTAACACTAATAAACATTCTGCTCTGATTTTGATCATTGAGCACTGTATTAGCACCATTAAAAAACAAAATTCTATTTATCTTTTTTTTTTTTTCCTTTACCAAAATGAAGTCATAGCAATAGTGACTGCATAAATAAATTCAAAATTCTCTTTATTGTACTCTCATTTCTTCATTGTCATTTACTATTCACTGTTATTTACTCATGGGAAAACAACTTTAGACCTTGAAACAAAAAGATTTTCAATATTTGTTCATCATATTAGCAACAATCAACCTGCTTTATCTTCTATGTTTCTTTTGTTTTGAATTAGCTTGATTAAATGGCAAGTGATTTTGCAAACTGCTCGTTTAACCTGAGTTTTACAACGTCCAGCCCCATATAAAACAACAACAACAAGGCCATATAAAACAACATTGGTTCCATTCATAATTGTTACAATCATCCTAAAAAAAGATTATCAAAAGTGTGTAACACCATTAAATAATACTTGATGAATTTCACAAATACAAAATTTTATAAACTTTGACAAAAAATTTTTCAACCGTACTTCAGCAATATTGAAAAAACATGTAAATACAAATTTATAAAAATCACAAATCAAAGATAAAAACAGCATCAATTTGTAAATATAAGGAAGAGTCAAAAAATGTTCTCAGACAAATTTCATAACTTTTGAAGTGTGTGAAAATTTTCAAACTTTTTCAGGAAGAAAGTAACTTGAAGATGATCCACAAAAAAATAGAAAACACTTTCACATTACCCCTTATAGCCCAAATTTAGCTCCCTATGAATTTTTTTTATGTCCAAAACTAAAAGAACACCTTAAAGGGACCTGATTTATGTCACTAAATGAAGCAAAAATCAAGTGATTACCTGGTGTCAGAGACTGCCCCAAAATTCTACAAGGAACAAATTTATAGGTGTAAACATAGGTTGAAAAAATGCAGACACTAATGGAGCTTATGTAGAAAAGTAAATGTA
This sequence comes from Diplosoma virens, assembly GCA_963680785.1. Lineage (NCBI taxonomy): Eukaryota > Metazoa > Chordata > Ascidiacea > Aplousobranchia > Didemnidae > Diplosoma > Diplosoma virens. The sequence continues at coordinate 75,103 of CAVMFT010000046.1, read as the reverse complement.
ATCATTTAAACAAAAAAGTTTTATTGAAATTGTTTGAGAACTTTTTGACTCACCCTTGTAGTCTCTGAAGTAAAAAAAAGTAAAGCAATGTTGAGAAAATAGTAATTATTAAAACTGTAAAAAAATAAAGATAAAATTAAGATGTTCTATATACAATGCTCGTATTGAACTAAAATTTTAAAGACATGCCTTAATCATGTTACACAACATTTTTCCAAAGTTTAATAAAATTTGAAGAGTCAAATCGGAAACTTCAAAATTTTTAGAACACTTGACATGGAACAACCTTATAGAATGAACGATTAAAATGCTAGGGGTTTTTTTGAATAAAAGTATGAAAATATATCACTGATGTATGTCAGCTTTCAAATCAGAAGATTGAATGGCAAGACAAATACACTTGAAGATTAAGCTATGATCTTTTTTTAAATAGAACGTAATCATAAAATATATCATAAAATTATATCTAGTATATATTTTAAAAATTTAGAAATATCTTAATCAAGCTTACAATTTTACAGTGTTCTGCATTTTGCTGCATCTAGAATAAGATGAGATGTATACTACATGTACGTTGGTCAGTTAAAATCTGAATTTTAAAGCATTGCTTAATTATTATTAAAACTAAAATTATTTTTCTGAAATCAAAACAAAAAAACTTATGACACAAAAGATATATAGTAACAAAAGCAATTAAAACAAAAATATAGTATATTTCAATTTCCTATTGATCATTTAAAATTTATGTTTAATTTTTCAAAAGTTTCTTGCCTAATTTTTTTCACTTTGAAACATTCTAGTGGATAAAGGGTTAAAACTGGGTTTTTACAATTCATACATTTAATTAACACTACCTGATAAGGAATAAAAAAGTGCATTATGTATTGCACATGCCTATTCTGACCGTAACCTCGAGAAGCAATGGCAGGTGGTGCACTTGAATTATGTTTTTGTTTTGGTTTTGTTTGATCCTCAATTTGCACAGCATCCAGGAAATGCCTGAACAGCAACAGAAGCAGGATGTTAAAAAGCTGATGATTTTAAAACATCAAATATTCTAAAATCAAAATATAAAGTTGAAAGAAAAACTATCAGTTTCAAGGCAAGGAAAAATCACTATGGAAAGATGATTGTAGTTTTAGTATTGTAGTAATAGTCTTTCTTTATAGTCCAAGCTCTGCCTTTATTTTCTATTGTTTTATGTCAATAGTCAAGACCTATTTTTTCCAAATTAGCCAGCTTACTGCTTCCAATTTATCAAGTCAATTTTCACTAGTAATTATTCTGCCTATTAAAAATTAGTGCAATGCAGATATAAACAGTAAAGCACCAATGTAATTTTATCAAAATTGAATGAGTTTTCATACTTTTGCACAGTAATGTGTCATTTGCCTCAATGATAAAAGGTCAAATTACCATATTTATTTGAGTATAACATGCAACATTTTGTACCAAAAACGCCAATAAAAAGCTCAGTGCGCATTATACCTGAATAAATATGGCATATTCGGCAAATTAATTAATTAAGTTTAAATTTCGTGCAAGACAGGTAGTTAATAAAAAAACATTACTGCACTGGACACTGTTACCCAAGACATGCTGCAGCACGTTTAGGAGGAGCCAGAGTACCAACTTCACGTGTGCCATGTTACAGGCAGTGTGCATATTGAACATTTGTAAAACCTTTCATGAAATTCAGGTGCCTTTGAATTTCTTATTCAAATTTACAAGAATAAATCTTGTTCAGCTCAACTTTAACCCAGTTTAATTTCATTTGATTTCACTATGTAGTTTCTGTAATATTTACATGTCAAATGATGTCAAATTTTTTGAAACACCCTGCATAGTAAATGGTTAAATAGACTAATAATACACAATAATACATTGTTAGGTTCAAAAAAAATTCAAGTTTTAACAAAAATGACAAGTTATACAAAGACACAAAAAGTAAAAACTTATAAGTGTAAAAAACCATTCACTTGTGTGTTCAATTCTAATTGTTGTTGTTTTTAAACAAGTTTATTAAATATTTGTGTTATATCTATTTTCAATATCATAAATATAAACAAAAATAGAACCTAACAATGCTTATGAAACAAAATTTGAAAAAGCTTTATTAAATAAAAAAAACCAGGAAAACACAAAAATGCTTGCTATTTTTAAAATAGTAAAATCAAAATACACTTAACTAAAAATTTGTAAGCAATGATAAGTTTTTGCAGAAATACATAAGGCAAACCAACCTTTCTGGTCAATCTTCAGGACTGAATACACTTTCACTTGTATTGTTAAATTCTGTCTTATTTTCATGTTTATCTAATTTCTAAAAAAATAGAACTGAATAAAATGGCAATCTCTAAAATTAAAACTATTTAAATTTAATTCATCTAATTTGATTCTTAGGGTAATTTTGTATAAGTTTGCTGTTTCAAACACATTGGTCATTTCTAAACCTACAGCAAAAGTTGGCAATGGGTGATAAAAGTAATATTGCATTAGTTTTGAAAAAATGTTACATTTGTGATATATCCAATAGCAAATGAGCCAAGTGTTTTCAAATACTTGATTTTTCCACAATAATGGTTGTCAGTTCTATCCAGTTGTGTGAGAATTTTTTTGTTGGATACTTTTTTGTAGTTCTCTAATTATGTTTATAACAATTGTGTCAAGATGTTATTTCCAAGTATTGTTTTTTAAGGAATTGTTATGAATAAATATTGGTGTTTTAACCATGGTTTATAATTATAATAGTAATTAAACAAATTGCAATTAATTGTACAGTTTTGCAGTAACTGTAGTAATTAAAGTTTTTTAGCTGATCTTTATTAAAATTGCCAAGGAACCATGCCATGCTTGAGTTGAAAAAAGTTTGTTTATTTTCAATCAATAACATTTTATTTACAGCATATTGGTTACAGCTTAGGCACTAGCAAAAACAGTTGAAAAATCAAAATTTTTAATGAACAAATAAAAGTAATTATAAATTTGGTAATAATTGAAACTAAGATTTAAGAAAATAATTGTAACAAATTTTTACAGTTTAATTGACTCTCTCTGTTCAATTCTGTGTGACAAGATTTAACAAACAAGATACAGTATGTAATCTTTGTAAACCATTTGCTTTACTAATATTACAAGTAGATTTAGTTTTTATTTTTGTTAATGAAGTTGTATACAAAGTCATGAACGACAGTGATGACTTTGTTTTCACAATCAGCCAGGAGATATTTTGGGAGAATTAAAGAAAGGAATAAAAATAATACAAAAATTAGACTTGGAAAAGTTGCAGTGGCAAGCTAAGCACAAAATGTCACACAAGCAAATAAGCTCTGCACAATATTTCAAACAATCATTACCAATGCAGCACACAAATATAAACTTTGCCCACATTTTATAAAATCACCACAAATAGTATGCACTGAAAATGGTTTGAAAGTTTGCTACAATTTTTTCTGAAAGAAACTAATTGCAAAATTGTGGTACATGTTCAAGGTAAAATTAGGTCACATTATCTTGTTATCTCCTAATATTTTAACTGATTATTTTAGTTGATGATAAAGCTGATTCAAAAGCTTTAAAAATTGACAGCTTTAATTTAAAATCAATTACTGTTTTACTTAATCCACTTAAACATGAGTTTAATTTTTCAATAATTTGAAAAATAGTTTTGTGGAAGCCCCAAAAAACTTAAAATGCTACAAAATATAATTAAGGTTTTCAACATCTAATTTCGTATCTGAAAGCTGTCATGGTTTGATATTGAATGGAGCCACATTAGTCTGGTTGAGTAATTTCATTCTAAATTGCATAATGTACTGTATTCAGTTTCTTAAATATTTTTTATTTTTGTTTTAAATAAACTTTTTCTAAACAAAGCAAAATATTAAGAGTATACATCTACTTTCTAGAACATTTTCTTGTATTACAAAATTAATAATTTACTAATGTATGTTTTTTGTTTAATTGTAGAAAACACTTGCAAAAACAAAAAAATTTCAAAACCCTTTAAATTTAAAAATCATTTTTATCTTTTTTCAGATTCAGCACTATACTTTACCTTATCTTCAACCTGTTTGATATCACAGGATACTTGACCTTATTTTTCTGATTTCACAAAAGGGTGATGTAACAATGCAAGCTAGATTCTGACTGACGGTACAGTCTCCAAACAAAGAAAAAAATTTTTTATCCATAAAAAGCTAGATGAAGAGCAAAAAATTTTTCATACAAAATGATCAAATATAGTTTTTGATATGAGCATAAAGACTTTTTTTGTTTCTTTTTACATAGCTTTCTACATTAAAATAAAAACTACAAAACGTTTTTTTTGTCATTTTGGAGACTGTAAAGCCAGGCATATTGTAATCTGCAATCTTTGTTATTCTTCATTTTGTGGTCTTTTTAAAAACAGATAATCCAATAAAAAATGGTCTTCACCAGAGGTGGAGAACCTGTGCCCTATGAAGTCAAAAAGTGTAGCCTCTGCATGATCTGAACTAAAGACTTTTTTTTTCTGAACTGAAGACCTTTAAACGGAAGACCTTTAGATCATTATATTTTTGGGATGAAAAATTATATCAAACTTTTGTGCAACCTGTACCAACTTTTATTTCCTGAAATTGGCCTCTAAGTGCAAAAAGGTTTTCCACCCCTGGTCTACATTTTCAATCCACCAAGAAGTTAGGTGAAGATACTTTGCACTAACATTTGGAAGTTCACAGAACCTAGCAACTGTTTAAAAGAAGCCTGGTTGAAAAGCACTGTTTTACAACACAAATCTATACACAAAAAACATACCAAACATTGATTTTCAGATCCTATCGTAACACTGGAGTTTATGTTAGACTGGATAATACAGGAATTGGTCAATGGTGTTGCTATTGAGTGCAAAAAGAGTGAATTAAGCTGCTCTGTAAAAATAATTTTAAAAAAAGTTTAAAAGTCATAAAATCCAATGATCCAGGACACAAGCAAATGGTAAATTTTAACTTTTTTGTTTAAAAATAATCAACAAAACAACATCTTAGAAAAGAAATTAGCATTACTGATGTTGATTTTTTTTAGAAGATTTAATACTTTACATAAAGTAATAAATTTGCAAAAACAATACCTGGAACAATGTCTCCCCAAGAGATGAGCATGTTGATGTAAAGATCATGTGAGAACACATCATGCTCCATTAACTCAGAAAAGAGCAACACCAGGTTTCTAAATGCTTGCAACTCTTCAGAATTGTTTGAATTTTCTTTAAAACAAAAAATATTATAATGAAAATATGTGTAAAGAGTCACTTGTAGCCAAAGCATAAAGCAATATTACCAACCAAAAAGAAATTTTTGTGCAGAAAAATTAAGAACATTTTGCAATGACTTAAAATTTGAAATAAAATGACACTTTAAATTGTCAAAATTTTTTATCTCAAATTTCATCTGCTATATTATTTTTTTGCTACACAAATTTTAATCTAAATGCTATTAAGAGAGGAAGAAGAGATTCCATAACTTGAACACTTTCTCTAACATGACTGACATTTAGAAAACAAGTCACTTAAAAGACGAGAAGCACCAGACTCAAGTTTCACTCTTGTTAGAGCTCATCAGTAATGCTTATCTCATTGCAAATCAAACTGACTATCTGTGGTTTCCATGTAGGAGACAATACCACTAGACCACACAATCCAGACAATAATTCAACTCAAAGCAGCTATAAGTTATTCCTGGATTTACTCAACAAGGAATACATAGAATCCACTATATTGTAATTCCATGGCTGTACCTCATGACTGGGACTTACCCAACAAGCGTTAAGCATCACACTTACTCTCTTAAAGCTTGACAAGCAAAGCAAGAATTTTATAGTTTAGATTTTATAGTTAGGAAGATTTAGAATTATTTAGAAATCAAGCTGCTTAAAAGACGAGAAGCACCAGACTCAAGTTTTGCTCTTGTTAGAGTTCATCAGTGATGCATCAGTGATGATAATTCACAGTGAGATAGCATCACTGATAAGCTCCAACAAGAGTGAAACTCAAGTCTGGTGCTTCTCATCTTTTAAGCAGCTTGTTTTCTAAGTAATTCTAAATTTTCATAACTATAAAATCTAAACTATAAAATGACTGCCATTGCTTATCCAGCATTTGATTGTACAATATAGTTCATGTACATTGAAAAGTCTACCAGTTTTTTTATCCATGAGAAACAAGCAGACACATTTAAATAACATAAAGAAGAGCACACAACTCAAATAAGTTTCATAAATCCTGATAAATTTGTAACAACATTATGCCTTTTAAATGCAGATATTCGATGACAGCAAAATAGTCAACTTTATCTGTTTGCAGAAAACCAAACCTACCTCTAATTCAGCTTTCTGCAAAACAATCAAAAAAATTTTTTTCAATACTATAACACATAACCAAAATAAAAAAAGAGTTGAAAAAGTATAGAAAAAAATGTAAGAGTTTGCAGAAACTTTTTTTCTTGGTGAGTTTCATTACTTGCCTACAAGTATTTTGTTTGACAAGTTTTGGAAGTAAAAAATGTGGCTCCTTTTATATAATGATTTGATAGTGTTAATTGCCACACTGTCAAAATGATACTGAGCCAGAAGCAAAACTGAGTGAGATTCAGTCAGTACATCAGTCAGCAAATCTAAGTCTTTTTTGCTTAGATCAGAATCATTAATTACATTACTACAGCAAACAGGATATTTGTTTGCTTTGCATTTTTTTATTATGTTGACTTAAAATATTGTGGCAAGTTTGTTGGCACACAAGTTAATAAAGCTAAATTATTTTATTGTAAAGATGAGTTTTGGAACAATCTACAGCAGAAAAGAAATCACAGCACAAAAAGCATGGAATTAAAGATCCTCAAGTAAGTCTGCTTCTGATCTTTGTTTAAAAATCTCCATTTTGGTCTAAATCTGTCTGAATGCTGGATCACTATTGAGTTGTGGTATTTAAACATTACTTTTTTTGATGAAAACTATCTCTGAACAAAAATCATGGGATTACAGAACAAGAAATTGGCAGTTTCACAGTAATATGCAGCCTGATAAACTAATTAATAAAGGTGTCATGAATCTGATTCACAACCAGCCAACACTTATAAGAGAAAAACACAACAAATAGCAATCTAAAGGTATTATCAAAGTTCTGTGCTTAAACCCAACAGCAGAATAGTTTATTTCAAATGTTTCTTCATTTTAAGCTCCTTGGAACTTGCCTGCCATAGTTAATGATCCCAGCTCATCTGGATTTTAAAGTTCTGATCTTGTGAACTATATTTTGTTTAATTTCTCAGCAAAAGTAACCCAACAAGAGAAAAATCTCCCATCAATATAGCTTTGTAGGTCATTAAAATAGCACTACAGAAAGGTAGTTGTTTATAGGAAGAAGTCATTTTTGCTTCAATTAATTTTTGAAATAGTGTTTTAATAAGATATATCTTATGACCATTTTTTCTGTAAATTGAGTGGATTATCATTTAGATTTTAAAAGGTATTTTTTACTGAAGATTGTTCTGGCAGTAAAAATTTGAAAATGCTAACATAATGTGATATTGATCAAAATCAGATGATTTGCAAAAGCAACATGTTGCTTGCCTTAAAACACTGGTCAACAGCAAATTTTAAATGAAAATCTTGGTGGGCATTTCTTGGAGTATTATCAACACTGATTCCAAAAATATTTTTACTTTTTCTCCAGCACATCACATTTTTAAGATATTTTTGTTTTTATAATTGTAAATTAGTTTTTAATACTAACCATTTGACAGTCCAAATACAATAGAAAATTACAGTATGATGTCATAGAATAACATTTTTAACTGGTAAAACAACATAAATGAAAGCATAGAGTGGCATTGAAAAGATGAAAGTAGATAGTTTTGCAGTTATTATTTAAGTACAGAATATGAAAAATGTTTGATCATAGGCTAACACATAGGAGGGAATTTTATTAACAATGCATGGTAACATGTTATATTTATTTATTTCTACAGGTGTAAAATAGGTAGGCCTATGTTAATAGTATTTTCAAAATCTCCAAATATATTCATAATGCCTAGAAAGCGCTTAAACCCTCCAGATCGGTTTTGCTTTGTCTGTGGAAAGTTTATGAGCAAAGAATAACAAAGGAATATCACTTATGATATCTAGAAGATGTATATGATATATTTTTGTTGTCCATTAAGTGATCACGACCTGGGCACCTCATGAAATATGCAAGAAATGGTGTTTAGGTTTGTATAACTGGCTAAATAAACAGTCTTCTATCTCATTTGCTGTCTCAATGATTTGGTGTGAACTCAAATATCACTGTCAGAATTGGTATTTTTGTCCCACCAAAACTTTTCCTTTAAACAGAGAGACAAAATAGCATATCCCAATTTAGATTCAGCAAGAACACCCAGTTCCTCATGATGAGTCAATGCCATCACCAAGATAGGCTTGATATTAATTGCAGTGTTAACTCTTAGTACAGGCTGGCCGACTCATTCAGCTTCCTCTTTGCATCACGTGCATAGAATGCAACTTAATGTATTTTCTTTTTCTTATTGTTCACAAGCTTTTAATCCTTTAATTACATGGTTTGGCTTTTTCGCTTCAATTGGATCACATGACTTTTAGAGCTGCATGCAAGCAAACACAATTTCATTGCAATCACTTGCAAGAATGAAAATATTCTAACTTGATGATTGATTTTCTTTAAATAATTCGTTCATTTTTTCTCTTTTTGAAAAACTTTTTTTTCCAAGGTAAAATTTAGATCTTTAGCTTCTGCTAGTGACTAAACAAGTTAAAATATTTTGCCACACAGTGACACAAGAAGAAAAAAACGACAATTTTTAAAAAAACTAGGGTCAATGCTTTTATTTATTACTAATTCATTTTTCATTCAATTTTTATAAATTTTATATCGTCTTAATCACAAAAAACAGGCTTTTAGATAATATTAAATTTAAATTGCTTTCTTAACAAATAAAAGCAGAAATATTTAATAAACTTAGAGTACATTTTTTTCTCATTTTGTTTAAACAATAGAGCCCGTCTTGGCAAAAAACGCCCAGTAAACCACCCCATACTAAAAGAGTTAATGGAGACAATTCTAACAAATTCATTTCTGCCAACTCTACAGATTTTAAGTATGATACCACAGCATCTTATTTTCACAGAAACATCCAAATGACCTAATTAGAGATTTATGTCTTTCTAAGGAAAAGGCAGAGCTTCTTGTATCAAAGTTAAAAGAACAAAATATGGTTGAAAAAGTTGTCAAAGTAAGTTACTACAGGAAATGCAATAGGGACTTTTCTTTGGCATTTAAAGTTGAGAGACCTTTTTGTTACTGGCATGATATTGAAATGTTTTTTTGAAACTCTGAGTATAGTTCACATTGTGAATAAATGGAGGCTTTTTATTGATTCCTCAGAAAGAAGTTTGAAAGTGGTTCTTTTATAGGTTGAAAATAAAAGACCCTCCATCCCTATTGCACACTCTGCCCAGATAAGATAATCTTGCAAGAATATTGAAATCTTGTTGAATGTGATCCACTATTCTGATTATCAGTGGAGCTTATGTGGGGATCTTAAGATCATTGGAATGATCATTGGATCATTGAATTTAATCTTAGAATTGGTATTGATTGCAGTACTAAGTAGTGCTCAGATCAAAAGCAATCATTTTGCCATGCTATTCTTAAACAGCCTTTTTCTTAAGGCTACCCAAAACAACTTTTTTTAAGGCTTTTCACTAGCAGCTTTTGTTAAGGCTACTCATGTAGGACTAGCAGTTTTTCAAGACTTCCCAAGATCAGGTTGTTTCAAGGCTTTCAATAAACAGTCTTTTAAGACTACAATAGACAGAAAAGAGTTGGCCTGTTGTCCAATTTTCAGTCTATTGATAAACATCCACACCAGTACATTAAACTTGCTTGTTTAACTTATTAACCATAACAGCATGCTAATCTGTTTAGCATATCAAAACCTAAACAACTGTCATGATAGTGGCAGAGATATTGCCATTTATAGGGGACAAAATGTCCACATTCCCTCATATCTCTAAAACCTAAAGTACTAGGAAAAAACTAATGCCAGATTAAAATTCAGAGTCAATTTGAATGATTAGAATGCAAGATTCAGAATCAGTGCTCCACTGTTACTCAAAAATAAGTGCTCTTGTTCTCATTTAGAAAAAGTTATTTTTTGTTAAGAGTGAAATTAAAGGGCTAAATTTAAATATAAATAAAACAATATTTTTTGAAGCATAGCAGAGTTAGAAACAATTTTCTGTAAACATTTTAATGTTAATAATAATCAAATATTGAGAACATAATATGGCTGTTTTTTAAAAAAGTCAATTAAGACAATGGCAATTTTTTGGTTAAACTAGAATTATAAGAGAATGTTGATGTCTTTTATTGTTTTCGCAACAATTGTAAAATACTATTTAGTAAAGTATACTCTCTAAAATTATGGCCATTCAATAACAGTGTAAAATGAGCAATTTTAGATTTGATTTAGTTGTTTTGTCAATAGAATGCAAAGCGTTTTTACATACTTACAAAAATGAACAAGAAAAACGAGTGGGACTATATTTTTTCTTCAGTGTTATATAAGAAAGAATACTGCCCTGGCAAAAATAAAAACCTTTAAAAATATTTATTTTTTAAAACTATATACAAATTTTTGGATGAAGCTAATTATAATAAAATTTTATATCTAAGTAAATAAATTTGCTCACTCAGCTCTGGTGCTTTCAAATCAAGAAATTTAAATAAGAGATTTTGAAAAAATGGAGGGTGATTTAACATTTCCATGTTTTCTTCATTTGCTTCTGAATTATTTGGTAAAAAAGATTGATTCACATTTGTGCCATGTTCATGAAACAACTGCAAAAAAAGCCAATTAAAAAATCCAAAACCACCATGTAGTAACACATACTAACTTGTCTTTTGTCAATCAATTTAGCAACAACTGCTGCCCAATGCCACCCCCAATTGGTTTGGTGTGATTGCCCACTCGCAAAGTAACTCAACCACTGCGCTCTCACAAGACTTTAACATCTGTAACATAATTAACATTTGAAGCTTATTATAAATATCAAACTAGAAAAAATGATTGATGTCCTATTTAATTGCCTTTAACATCAATTTGTCAACAACATCACATTTTGCTTGCTCCTGATAGAATTTTTATCTTTTGTTTACATTTCAGTTTATCTAGCACAGCAGCACTTACTATAAATTTGAATATAATGGCACCTTATCTTTATCTCCCAGATTATTTCATTCTCTTATAAAGACTCTCAAGGTCATCATCTCTGCTGTGAACAGTCAAACCAATCAAGGGTACCACATGCAAGGCTATTTTTTGTTTATTTTGTAACATTTTACTTTACAAATAGTCATTTAAAACAGCTCTAATAGACTTTTTCTGGTAAGCAATATTTTGTTTATCATTGTTACATCTTCTCAGCAGCAATTTAAATATATTCAAGAGAATAAAAATTTAAGGTACAAATTGTCATACAAGATGTTTTTTTCTCTTTTTTATTAGACTGTAAATCCAACTGGAGAAAAAGCCTTTGTGTTAAACCAAAAAAGCAGTTTTAGAACAGGTTAGTGGCAATTCAACCAACAGCAATAGTTTCTTAAAATCCCCTGGAGCTTCCAATTACATTAGAGTTATACTATTTATAAAAATTTTGGAAATAATTTGATTTAAAGTTTATTTAGTTTTTCAATTAAGCAGCAAAATCGAGATAAAAATTAACAGTACACAGGAAAACCTCAGTGAATGTTTAAGTTTTCTGCTTTAAAGAGTCTTTTTCTTCATCTAATTATAATTGACATTGACTTGGTTACTGTTTGGTTAAAGTTTTTTTATGTAAGTTATAATTACAAAGTAAAAGATTTGGATTCCATTCTATAGTTGAGTGCTATTTAGCTGAAGTTTTTTTGTTAGAAATTGTTTTTTTTACTTGATTTCAATTTGACTAAAGATTTCATATTTTTGTATGAACATCCCATTATTAAACTTTCATAAAACATTCTTACACTTTTCTAGTTTAATTCAAAAAGTTGACAAGATAATGATTTTGTTTAATCTCATAAAGTTATATCAGAGTTAAAGTTAAGGTGCCTTAATCCATAACAACAAAAAATTTCAAAGCCAGTTTTTTAGGGTATTCTGGTCAAATTAAAGCATAACTGTAACTTTTAAATTCAACTGTATTGCAAATCTGAACCTTTGAAATGAGATCAAATCATATTTTGCCAATATATCAACTAATCTAAAAGGTCTAGTGCAAGTAGTTAATACAACACATACCACCTCTGATAATATTTCAGTACCATTATTTTTTTTACTTTTACTTTTATAAACAAATGAATGAAGGAGAAATACAGCTGTTTTTTGCCAATTTTTGCCATATCACAGCTGAAATAAAAGACAAGTAAAAGAATTTGGACAAAAAAAGTAAAACAAAGGAGAAAAGCAAGGTTGCAAGCAAAGTATGTTGGGAGAAGGTTTACAATAAAACAATAATCCCCTTCCGAAATACTGTCCCCAAAACAAAGAAAAATTTTGCATCAAGAGATATATTATAAGGTTATAGTAAAAGTGCACTACTAATAAGACCAGTTTTTAGTTTTTCCAAAGCATGGTTTTTACAAATGATGATAAGCTGTGACATTGTTACATAATATTCTGCCATTTTACATTTTCTTTTTAATTTAGTTAATTATTTGATAATTTCTTTTTTTTAATAATTTCATAAAATTGTTCTAAAAATAATATTAAATATATTAAACAATTATAAAAATAAAAATAATTAAAAAAACAAAAACATTTTTATTTTTTAGTATTTACTTATTAGTTTTTTTTTAATTTAAAAAAAATTTTTTAAAAATTATCAATTAACAAAATTAAAAATATAAAATGGCAGAATATTACATGGCAATGTTACAGCTAATCATCAACTGTAAATACCACACTTTAGAAAACCTAAAAACTCATTTGTTTTTTTGCCTTGCATACAAATACAAAATAAAAATAAAAACATTTTTTAAAACAATTTTTAATATATATTTTTTAGTTTTAAATTTCTAACCTATTGCATGCGAGTATTTTTACATAAATCAATCACATACAAATACTCTTATCAACTTCAATTATTTTACAAGTTGGCAAAAGTCCATGGGAAACTGAAAATGCAAAATGTGTTTCTTGCAGTCATAAAGCACAAAACAAATCATAATATACACGTAAAAGTAGGTTTTGAACTGACTGTGTTGTCATGGTAACACTACTGGGAAAAATTAAATTTAAAGATATCTATTGATGGCAAAAAAATGCTTGTGAAAAGAAAATTTAAGTCAGTAAATTTTCCATAAGTGTTCTTAAAAACAAGTATTCATTGCATAATTTCTACTATACTCAACAATACTGAATTTTATCTATTGTTGTGTGAACCCAGGCGCGACAAGAGGGGGGTCCAACCGGTGCACTGCACCGGGGCCCGTGAGAGTCGAGGGGGGCCGAGAATCATAATGAATGTCAAGGTTCACAATTGATTTCCAAAATAATATAGGCTATACATAGGCCTAGGCTACATTTTTTTATTTCAGCTCGGGATTTCAAAGAGATTTTTACACGTTGCGTTTCATTACCATCTCGTATCGTGTCGTTTTTCCTATGCTTGAACTTGCTGAATCAAAGTGCTGTGATTGATTCTTTTACGCCTGACTGATTTTCGTTGAATGTGGTTTATTACGCAAATACGTCATAATTACTCTTGCTGTCATTACAAAGTCGATTCTTCAGTAAAGCAATAGCGTGTGGATTTTTATAGAATAGCGGTTGGAGACGTTTTTTATCATATTCATTAATAGGCTATACAATAACGTTTTATAGTGTGAGTTTGTAAATCGGTAGTCGAAGACTTGTAATAAAAGTAACCTTTGTAAACACTGTTTTTTTCAATTTTTCTTGCAATTTAACAGGCGTTTTTAAGTATTAAATTTTAAGTGGATAAATTTTGCTATCTGACCATCAAAATGTATGTGCATAAATCCGGAGCACAAAAGAGGAAAGAGAAAAGGAAACGTGATGATAACGAAAGGAAAGGCTTACAGACACTGTTTCAATTTGGTATAAAAAAAAGTCAAGATGATTTTAAAACATGCACAAATGCAGATTTGGTTGAAATGGAAAGTGACAAAAGGGAAAGCGACACTAGTAACCAAGACAGTCGTTGCAGAAGTGAGTCACAAGCTAATGAAGAGGCAAATTTAGAAGAATGCGCAAATCCTACAAACACAGTCGTTAATTCCGAATGTGAACCTGGTACAAGTGGCGTGTATGTACATTCAAAAAGTTGGGCAGACAGCGAACAAGAAGTTTCTGAGGCAAGTAAGTCGCCAGTAGAAGTTGTGGTTGTGGACAAATTGGATAGAAATAACACGGACGAGGCTGTCAGGTTAGATATTGGGTTTCTAACATCAGAAATTCCTTTTCAATCAGATATCGAGAAGTATGTCATAAAAGGTCATACTCACTTTCCTTTAACATTGCCTAATGACAGTAGTAATAGAGCTAAAAAAATTGTTTTGAGATAAAAAAATAATGATCTCACTTTGCAACATCTAGTCTTTTTAAAACTTTCCCTTTCAACAGCCACCTTACTTTACAATGCAGTAAAAGTGTGTTGTAGTCTAATACCATCTCATCACATAAATTTGCAAAAACTCAGGTATAAAGTTAACAACTTTCACAGCATCTTTAACAATTATATTAAAGTCTGGAGACAGTTTTTTAGTCACTAAACTATCTTGACAAATAATACAATGTGTGAAAGTTATAGACACAACATTTGCACATTGCAATCTACCTTGAAAATTGGCTGTCTGTGCCCTTATTGGTGCAGCTCCATCTGTACATACTGCAACACAAATCTTCCATTGCAGAACCATCTTAGTGAAAAAAGTATCTACTTTTTGAAATATATCCAGCCCTGTAGCACTTTTATCCAGTTGTTTACAAAATATGTCATTGATGTCATTATTGTAACTATAGTGATCATTATTGTAAAATATGTTATTGGGGTCATTCCATGACAAATCACCACAAAAAAAAAATTTGTTTTAACCACTACATCTCTGATTTGGATAAAAATTGGTGTATGTGGTTATCTTATAGCCAAAACCCACTGGTGCAAATATTATGTTTCTACGACTAACACGTTTTGAGTTATAGGGAACAAAGTTTTGGGGGAGCCAATAAATCCTTTTCAAAAAATGCTTATATCTTCCTCAAAATATGTTTAAATTATAACATGTTATATATGGTTGAAATCAGAAAAGAACAAGGAATTCAAATACAATATCAAATTTTTTTAATGATATTATAAATTATTTTATAACAATATCAAATTAATATAAAAAGGTTATTTATTTTTTTTAATTTTTCCCTGTCACCCCCCAAAAATTTTGAAAGCCCCCACAAAAATTTTTTGGAAAAAAATTTTGATTCATAAGCCTTAAAAATATGCAATAAAAACAATGGGTATAGACCATTTATTATGCTTAACACTCAATACAAATGATTCACTAAAGCAATTTTTAAGGCAAATATATCCAAAAATTCAATTAAAATGTCTTCATAACATTGAGGATCTTGGCAATGTTTTCTTGGAATTTTAGATTCTAAATAGTTCAAAATAATTTATAATACCAAAAAAAAAAACATTTAATGGGTATTGAGGTAGGTATCAGATATTGTGGAATATGCAAACTAAATACCTCTGATAAATATGACTGTATCGGTATTAAAGTAAAAAATTAAAATCTTTGTATAGCCATCAGCAATACTAGCCGTAACTCCATTGTTAATGTAATAGAATTATACATCACAAATACATATACAAGTTATACATTTTTTATATTTTTTTCTTCATTGATAACAAAAACAAAAATAAAAAGACACATACAAAAGAATGAAAAATCACGTATAGAGTACAATGCAATTGCTGCCAGAAGATGCTAGCAAAAGACCTTTTAGGTTACCATATGTTAACTAACACCTTTAACTATTTGAATCAGATGCTATACATACATATAAAAAATAAAATTGCAATATAAACAAAGACAAACCAAATAAAAAAATAATATTTATCAAGGCTAATCATAAAAAATATGGTGTTATGACAGTTGATTAAATGACACTTGATTGAACACACTTGATCAAAATAACACTTGATCCAAACAATACTTGATTAAAACAACACTTAATAGAAACAACACTTGACCGAAATTACACGTGATTGAAATTGACAGTTGATAAAAAAAAAAAGATTTACTTTTGTATGTTTTTGCAATTAAACAATGTCTTTGTTACTGAAAATTAGATTCATAAAAAGTAAAGGTCGTCAGTAAGAGAACAGTTTGTGTTAATTTTTTTAATTTTTTGTCAATGTCAAGATCAGGGTTTTTTAAAGAGTTTCCTGGGCTAAGCATTTTTAGGGGGGCACAAGTTGATTTCATGCGATAGTTATGTTTTGTTAGATGCCTATTGCTGCCATTCCTTTGCATTCAATTTACATTGTAGTCAGTTATTTAGGGAGGGCATTGTGCAATGGCCCCACCCTTGCAGACCCTTACAGAAATAAGAGATAGACTAAAAGGGAAGACTTTTCTTTAGAGATTACTATGTTCATGGGACAAAAAATTGACAAAACCGGGACAGAGTCAAAGTAAAAACTTTTTTATAATGATCACTATGTTTTTGGGATGAAAAATTAAGACAGATTCAAAGTTGTAAATTTTCTTTTTTCTTATTTGATCAAATGTCATTTCAATCAAGTGATGTTTCAATCAAGTGTTGTTTGATCAAGTGTCATTCGATCAACTGTCAGGTCATGAAAAAATATACTGATAGAAATGAAAACAATTCAAAAACATTACAATTTACAAATTTTTGCACATTACAACATACTGACACAATTGAAAACCATTCAAATACATTACATATTACAGTTTACAAACAGAATTCTGTAAATTGTTAAAAATCACTGATATAGTTGTTTATGAGAAATGATTTATAATTAATTTTTAAATTATGAAATGAGTTTTCATTAATGTTTTTGGGAATTTTAGACCATATCTTTACACCACTGAAATTTAATATCTTTCACTAAAATCAGAAGATATATACAGTTGGTAAAAACCAGGGGTGTAAAGCCAGAGCCTGGAGCAGGAAAAATTTTTAGGGTCTGAAGCTGGAGCTGGAGTCAGAGCCACATATTTTAAAAAAGTGGAGTCAGAGTTGAAGTCACATATTTTAAGGTGAAGCTGGAGCTACATATTTTCAAAAAGTTGAAGCTGGAGGCAATGTCTTAATAGGTTGGAGATGAAGCCTGATGTTTTGAAAGGCTTGAAACAGTAAAATTGCACCAGCTTAAGTTCCAGCTTTGTATTGCATTAAAAAAACACAGCCAAATTTTTTTATTCAAATTAATTATGTTTTAGAGTTGCCTCTAGCATATTTGGTTAATCAGAAATGTATATCCTATATTATCCTTTGCTTGAGTTGGTTATGTTCTGCCTCCCAGAGAGGCATGAAATGATGTTACTTAATCTGGTCAAGTTTGAATATTTAATGCCACTTGGAAATGGAAATTAAATTTACCTTAAATAGTTTATTTAAGCATGCTCTAACCAAATTTAATAATTGTTTACTGAGCAAATGCTTCATTTAGAGTCATGGTCACTTTTAGAATAAAACATTTCCAAAAAAAGTTAAGTAGGCAGTGTGGTCAAGTGGTTAAAGCAGCAGGTTGATAATCAACCTGGTTTCGGTTCAAAACCCACTTGCGCCATTCTGTTCTGTTCTTGGGAAAGACACTTAAAATATTTCCAAAAAAAGTTAAGTAGGCAGCGTGGTCAAGTGGTTAAAGTACCAGGCTGATGATCAACCTGGTTTTGGTTCAAAACCCACTTGTGCCATTCTGTTCTGTTCTTGGAAAAGACACTTTATGGAACTTTCCCCTGTTTGGTGGTCTTGGCCAGCAGTTCTAAATTGCAGTAATATCTCTATTAAATTACAACGTACAGCAATATTTTGGCATCTCCAGAAGCAGATTGGGGTAATTGCTTACCCTATGTATAGCACCTCATCACTTTCCTGCAAGTCAGGAGGATAAATATAAAGATAAAAATAAAAGAAAAATTAAAGTATTAAATTTGATCATAGCACACATAAATGAACAGTTTAAGGCAGGGGTGTGGAGCCAGAGCTGGAGCCAGAGCCTGGAGCAGGAAGAAATTTTAGGGTCTGGAGCTGGAGCCATAAATTTTAGTGCTAGCTGCACACCCCTGGTAAAAACAAATCAATTTTTTATGTGGTGAGTATTATAATTATGAATTTGTTCATTGAATGTTCATTGAAAGTAATCCAAAAAAGTTTTTGGTAGCATATTATGCATATACTTAAACATGAACTTTGCATAAGTACATTTAATAACATTGTTTATTTTTAAGACATTAAATTTATGAAAGAACTAATTTATATTTGTTGATTTTGGTAAAAATAAACAAGAACAAATGAACTTATTTTGATGGACCTGAATAGGAGCCAGCATTGATTTATTAGCTCTTCTCCAATTCAATATAGAGTTTTAGACTTCAGATTAAAATAATGCAAAATAGATAGTTTTTAATGTCGCTAAGGTAGCACAGTGTCTGAGTTTAGATACTATGCCACAAACTTTAGAAAGTTGTTAAGTGCTCATTTCAAGTTACCCCAAGGTACTTCAAACCACATTTTCTTTCAATAAAATGACCACTGATGGTAATATTAAAGGAATCAGTAAAATTTTTCTTTTGTTACTGAATGGTACAAAATAGGTTTTAGAGTAGTTTGATAATAGTTTATTTGACTTCAATCATACATCTATTCCACACAATTCTTTATTAACATTATTTTGCACAGATATCAAATAGAATAGTCTTTATATTAGATACATTTAAAAGATCATTTATTTAGAGTAGGAATAACAGGGGTCCAAGAATTAAACCCTGTGGTACTTCACATTTAAGTGTAGTCAAATCAGATAAAACATTTTATATTTTTGTACATTGAATTCTATTACTTAGGTATAATGTTATGATAAATCTAAAGTATATATCATAAAATTATACCTAAGTAAACTCTTAATCTAAAGTATATATTAAATTTTTTCTATTGATATATCATGATCATGATTAATAGTGTCAAAAGCTTTGCTTAGATCTAAAAACATAGAGCATGTAAATTTGTTGTTGTTAAAATTAGATAGTAGTTTATCACAGATGGTTGCTAAATACAAAATGCTTAAAAATCATATTTATTATCAATTAAATACCTACTAAACATTAAAGTTACTTTTGCAACTCCCTGCTTTAAAATGAAACCGATGCCGATTAACAACATTGTATTTTTAGCAAAATGAGGAGGCATTGGTTCTATATTTAGGTAGGCCTAACATCATTTAATCTTAAGTTTAGCAACTAGGTATCTATTAATGCAATGAAAAGTGAATTCTGCTCAAAAGTATTGCCATATTTATGTTTTTACGTCTGAGACAATAACTTAATGCATAAATTTTTTTAAAAAATCCATTAAATTGAGTAAAATTTTGCTTAAAAATTGCTTTAGTGAATCATTTGTATTGAGTGTTAAGCATAATAAATGGTCTATTATACCCATTGTTTTTATTGCATATTTTTAAGGCTTATGAATCAAAATTTTTTTCCAAAAAATTTTTGTGGGGGCTTTTAAAATTCTTGGGGTGGCAGGAAAAAAATTTTTTTAAAAATAAATAACCTTTTTATATTAATTTGATTTTGTATTTGAATTCCTTGTTCTTTTCTGATTTCAACCATATATAACATGTTATAATTTAAACATATTTTAAGGAAGATACAAGCATTTTTTGAAAAGGATTTATTGGCTCCCCCAAAACTTTGTTGCCTATAACTCAAAACGTGTTAGTTGTAAAAATGCAATATTTGCACCAGTGGGTTTTGGCTATAAGATAACCACATACACCAATTTTTATCAAAATCAGAGATGTAGTGGTTAAACGCTTATGGTGATTTGTCATGGAATGACCCATTGATGACATAAACCAGTAAATTTTCCATACTGGTGATACATCAAGCTGAATACAAAAACGAGTTGATTCATCAAGCTGAATAGAAATCTTAGAACCATCTTTAATTCTAAGAATAAGTTGTTCATGTTGTTCATTGCTGATTGTGGATATTTGTCTTGATAGAGCATTATTCGATAAAAGGATTTTTTGCATTGGCTTTTTTTTTGCCATGAATAATTCTAACTATTTTAACTGCTGCTTATAAAAGGAATTCTTCAGCAATGTTAAATGGTTTCTTGGATTTTGCAAATAGCCACAAAGCTTCAAAAAAGACTCTGGTGTATTTTTTCTAAGTTTGAAATTCACTTTTAAATGATCGTCATTGTTTGATTTTTTCAAAAAACATTGGAAAAAATTTCACTGGTTTATTGGCATAAGAATCGTGTTTTTTGTTAAGATGTTTTTTCAGCTTTACAGGTTTAAGGCTATCATTTTCCAAAATTTCATTGCACAGCAAACACATCTGATGTTGTTTATTGACTTTCATTATAAACATGAGCCCATGCTAAACAAAAGTTTGATTATATTTCCTCTTTCTCTGAAAGCACTTGCACATTTGTCACTAGAATGTCTGGTATTGCTGCAAGTCAACATTTACTGGCCAGCACTCTGCTCCACTTAATAACATAAAACTATAGTTTAAAACAATATATTATTATTTATTTTATTTCTATATTTATCCTCTTGACTTGCAGGAAAGCAACAGAGGCACTAATACATAGAGTAGGCAATTACCTCAACCTGCTTCCGGAGATGCCAAGATATTGCTGTCTGCTTGTAATTTAATAGAGATATGACTGTAATTTAGAACTGCTTACCATGACCAGCAAGCAGGGGAAAGTGCCATAAAGTGTCTTTCCCAAGGACACAACAGAATGGCACAAATGGGTTTTGAACCCCAGACCATGTTAATCATCTGTCATTGTTTGAAAGGCATCCACTCCAGGTCAGACACAAGCAGGACTGGGGCCAAGGTTTTATCCTTTTACTATCCCAGGCTGCTGCACTGCCTGAATCAGATGCTGGCAGTGATGAATCAGATGTTAATCATAAGCATGGTGCTTTAACCACTCAACCACACTGCTGACATACCTTGCCAAAATTGAGTAAAATTAAAACAAGTACATATTTTACAATATTATGCAGTATGGTATTGGTTTTCTAGGATTCACAATGATTTTCATAATGCAAAAATGTATTAATCTAATAAATTGGTAATCAGATAATTTGTGTATTAGTCGGCAGCGTGGTCGAGTGGTTAAAGCACCGGATTGATGATCAACATGGTCTTGATTCAAAACCCACTTGCACCATTCTGTTGTGTTCTTGGGAAAGACACTTTACGGCATTTTCCCCTGCTTGGTGGTCTTGACAAGCAGTTCTAAATTACAGTAATATCTCTACTAAATTACTAGCGGACAGCAATATCTTGGCATCTCTGGAAGCAGGTCGGGGTAATTGCTTACCCTATGTATAGCGCCTCCATCGCTTTCCTGCGAGTCAGGAGGATAAATATAGAGATAAAAATAAAATGAGATAAAATCCAAACATTGTCAGATGGCCATTAGTGCAGACACCCACAATTTTTTTCCAAGGTATATTATTGTTGCAACAAATGTCAAGATCACTTTAAATACATCTTATGCTCTACATGTGTTCTTTAGGGTTCTGCAAAACAGCATATCCTTTTCACTCAAAACAAATGCAGACTAACAACTGCGACAATTGCAAAATATCAGTTGTTTCATGACTTTAAATTGAAAAAAAGCTGGTAACTTTTTCAAAACTTGACACTCAATTTTCTTTACAAGCTTATCAACAGGTGTTTTGATTGTAAAATCTAAGAGTCAAATCTTTGCTATCTTCTTGCTATATGTTTTTACAATAAAAAACCAGCTGCTTCTAACCTGCACAGTTTAATCAATGTTTCACCAATTAATGTTTTGAGATTTTCTTCAAGATGTCATTGTCATCATCATTTGGAATCATCTGCTTGTTCTTTTTTATCCAATGATGGCAGTAATGTCCTTGAGCCAGCGTCTGGTATTTAGGATTGACAGACCACGATGTCCTTTTGGTGCCTGGTGTGTAGAGCATGCAGAAATGATGTGGTCTGAAGTTTATTTATGTGCACCACATGCACAATTACAAAAAAAAGCAAAACCCTATTTATACAAGGATGATCAAAAATGCCCAAAGCCAGTTCACAAGCAGTTGAGTCTTACCTAAGCAGGCCCAGACCAAGAAGCCTGAAAGCAACTCTTGGGATGAAATCATAAAGGTTAGGTGGGCTATTCAAGTACTATATGTTCCATGTAAAGTCTGTCCACTGATCAACACAGATATCTAGTTTAGATGCATTATCTTAATAGTTTCCATGCAGCAGGTACAAATGGGCATTTGGATTTTAATATCTCTTGCCACTCATATAATGGCCTGAACAAATGATTATGCAAGAGGTACTCAAGATCTAAAATGCTGCAGTCAGCTAAGAGAAGAGTGGCTCCCAGATGATGAGGTTTACCTGGTTGGATATAGCAAGAATGGGAAGATTGACTGTTAGAGTGGGATGCAGGCATCCAGTTACAATCATTAAAAGCACTGTCAATAAGATGAGTGTGTACACTGCAACATTAAACTGATCCACATATTCTGCTGTACTGTAGAGTAGACTACAGATAATGGCTATGCATAGTGTTTAAGCACCAGACCTCCATCTTAAACTGCTAGTCATTTTACAAAGTTGTTACATGCAAACCTAAATGGGCCCGTCAGTCAAGAGCATTCATGTTGCCCAGGTTATCAGTAATTGTGAATAGTCAAAGCCAATCTTGCCAAAATAGAAAATCATCTATATTATGCATTGTGGTACCACTGAATATTCACCATGAAATCTATAAAATCATGCTTCAATAAACCACTGTCATAATTTATCATTTTCCATTCATTTTATATCAATGCAGTCATCGAATCAGCTTGTACCCTGTTGTTTCTGCCCCCTGAAAAACCTTTCATGCCCCCCCAGTTTAAGAACCTGAGGTGTAAACAAACTTGTTTCAGAACAGATGAATAACACATCACAGCAATAATGTGTAATTTTGTAATAAGCTTTGTATTTGATAAAATGAATTATATCAGCTATGCAGTGTAAGGATCTTATAATAATGGAAAATTGCTTGCTGAAGCCAATGTTTCAGCAAAAATGACCCTTGGCTTCAGCAAAAGTGCCGATTAATCAGCTAGATGAAGCTTTGGCACATTCCCAGCAAAAATATAGACTTTTAAATACTGTAATATATTAATTTAACTAACTAGCATTTAACCTTTAAAAGCCTATTTTACTGGCATCAAAAAATATAATACAATTAAACTAGAACATAAAAAAATTATAGCACACCTTTTAGAACTGAAAACCCACTCCAATGATAATCATGACAAACATTAATGTGAATTAAAGTGTGCACTCAAATGAATAATAAATTAAACTGACAAATAATTGCTAAGTTCGAAACTAATAACAGAGTGGTTATGTCAGAGCAGTTATTATATTAAACTATCAAACCATAAAAAAGTTTTTAAACTATATTTTATTTGCTCTAACAGTTCGTTTTGCTTATTAGGCTTTTCAGGAGATAATCAAAATTTTTTAAAAAAATGCAAAAAAGGCAAGTTTAACAAAGTGATGAAAAGTCAGCAAATAAACTTTAAAACAACAGAAAAAATAAGGTTGTGATTAAATATTTCAAACCAGTAACAAATCTTTTTTGATTGTTAGTTATTTTTTTAGTTAAAACTATGCTTGATCACATGCTTTTCTTTTGGCTGTAAATCTTGACCTATCAAATTATTTTTCTCTGCTATAATTTTAACAGTGGTTCACAGCATAACTCAAACTGCCTTTTATACATTCTGTAAGCTTTAATATTTGGTTTGATCTACTTTACAGTCTTCATAATCGTTGCACTATTGCCATTCTCACAAGTTTTTCAACAAACCTGATTTTACTGTTATTCTTTTTTTTAGACTAGTTAGTACCTATGATATTGTTAAATAACTATAATAGTTAATTTATTCCAGTACAGCAGCCATAATTTTTTTTACATTTTTGCAGGCATCTTAAATTTGTGACAACAAAAAGATGACATTTATGACCAGCACATATGTAACAAATAAGCATTGGGACTTCAAAATTGGATTATGAAATATTTTTTTAAATTATATTATGAAAAGATTTATTACACATATAAAAGCAATTATCCTGCAAAATTTGATTATTTATCTTTACCCACACTGCCACAATCATTAGCCATAATAGAAGCAAACAAAAAAACTAGTAAAGTTAAATCAAAATTAATTATTTTTCTGCAAATTGGCTTGCTGACAAATTTGTATGTGACATATTAGCATATCAGAGAATCTCCACTGCTGCCCAGCAAATCCAGAAAAATAGTATATAGCTATTATTTATAGTCAATATTATTTGATGACAAACAACCTCAAAACAAATTAACAAAACTTTTACAATTTGCATCAAAAATTTAAGTATAAATTTTTATTATTAAACTTATTAATTGTAAATAAGCAAATTGAAAATATTTGACTTCAAATGATACTGGTTCAGTTTTGACTTTTTGCAAAAGTGTGTTACTTGATGTATTGTATTGATAAATCATTTATTGTATTGATAAAAAAATTGCCCTTGTAATCAAGCTGAAGTAAACAGAAAACTTTTTTCTTTATAATTTTTAAAAGTATGAAAATAAATGAAGAAATTAGCCACTAATTATTGAAAGTAATAGTGCCAGAATATCCTTTAACTGTATTAAGAGAGTCATTGGGAAAGGTCAAGCAGGGAATGATGAGAATTCCATGAAGTAACTCTTTTGGAAATTTGGAATTAACTGAGAATCTACAATTCTAAACTTAAATAGGAATACTGAACATGAAAAAAGAATTGCTAGATATCAGAAAAAAGTTTAAAAAATTAAATTTCGAACTTCATCAAATTAGATGGAATAAATTATATCAAAAAGTGCTTTGAAGCAACATTGAAAAGAGTTGATAAAATTTAAATTTTGGTCTTCATCCAATTAGATAGAATAACTTACATCAAAAAGTATCTTCAGGATATTAAAAAAGAACAAATAAAATAATAGTAGATAAAAATGAATTTTAGACTAAGCAAGACAAATGTAAAAACTGAAAAAAACTTAAGCGCAGAAAATCAAGATTTTGGTAAAAAATTATGAAAATAAAAATGTGTAGACAAAAATATCAACACAGGTATTCTCTCAAAATGAATTTTTAGCTTTCTTTTACTTGACAGTTAAAACAGTTGAAATAGTTTGGCAGTTGAAACATTTGAAACAGTTTGGCAGTAAAATGGGTAATCCTGTACTTTAGCACAGTAAATAAATTCATGAATGCTTTTTGTTCTACGCAATAATAACCACAGGGGGGATCTGGGTTAGTTTCACTATCAAAAATTGGTTAATCCTATTTTTTTACTACTTTTTTATATTTTTTACTTTTTTACTATCCCTGGTAAATCTCAAATCTCAAAACATCCTATTTTTTTATATTTTTTACTTTTTTACTATCCCTGGTAAACTAACCTGAATCCAGATCCTCCCTGTGGTTATTATTGCTTAGAACAAAAAGCATTTATGAATTTATTTACCATGCTAAAGTACAGGATTACCGTAAAATGAACTTTTAGCTTTCTTTTACTTAACAGTTAAAACAGTTTGGCAAAGGATTTTGCACCCTCTGTAGATTGTTGAACTGAAGTCTACATTAATATTTGTGTTTAATTGAATAAAAAGAAAAAAAGACATACCTTGGTTAGCAATTTTAATAAGTATATCACAAAATATTTCCAATATTCACCAATTTTTGTTCAATGATAGCTGTAATTTTAAAATTTTTTGTAGTGATGGACGATTAATCAGAATCGCAATCAGGAATCGAAAGAATCGAAAAGCTTTTAGGAATCGGAATTGGCATCAAAATTGAAATATTTTTCATGAAAATTATTGATTTTTGAAAATGATTCCTAATTTATTCATGCATTTTCTTTTTTTTATATACTTTACTATCATTGAGTATGCATATATATATGAAAAAATGCATTTTCTTTTTTAGAACAATATATATTTTTATTATAATTATAATCATGGGTTGATGGCAAATTGTCCATGGCAAATCAGCACCAACTATCAGTAACTAGAAAAGCTTGTTTCCAATACAAATGTCAAATGGAGCATTTTTTGTTTGTTTTATTAATTTTTTTACTTCTTTCCATGTTTTAGCACAAGGTGAGCAAAAAAAAAAAATAACAATAATGATACAAAGAATACTCTATTCCGTGCTTGTAGTGGAAATGAGTCCTAACAACAATATCGTTACTAACCCTAAGCAAAATTGGTGGTGGCTAACTGTCAGTAGCAAATCTGTGGCAGCAAACATTTCCATCCAGTATACGAGGGCTGTTTGAAAAGTAACGGGACTGTGTAAATAATTATTTTATTTGAAATGCCACGTAAAAATTACAACTTGTCCCCTTCAAAGTAATCTCCTTGAGCTCAAATGCACTTTTCTAATCTCTGTTGCCATGCTTCTATGCACTTCTGGAAAGATTCCATTGGGATCGCTCGTAGTTCCTTCGTTACAGCTGTTGTTATGGCTTTTGAGTCTTGAAAACGGGTTCCTTTAATGACTCCCTTGAGCTTAGGAAACAAGAAAAAATCACAGGGGGCCAGATCTGGTGAGTAGGGTGGTTGCTCCAGCACGGCAATGTTATTTTCTGCAAGAAATTGTCATATGCTTAAGGCATTGTGAGCAGGAGCATTGTCATGATGAAGCAGCCATGACTTTGTCTCCCACAATTCTCTTCTTTTCTCCCTTACCGAACACATCAAACGTCGCAAGATGTCTTTGTAAACATTCTGGTTAATGGTTTGGCCCTGTGGCAAGAATTCTAGATGAACAATTCCATGAACATCAAAGAAAACAATCAGCATCACCTTAATTTTGGACTTGAACAGCCTTGCTTTCTTGGGTCTTGGTGAGGATGCACTCTTCCATTCAAGGCTCTGCCGTTTGGTGAGTGGATCGTACTTGAAGATCCACGACTCATCACCGGTAACAACTCTACTCAGCAGATCTGGTGTAATTTCAAGTTGTTTCAGGATGTCTTGACACACTTGCACACGATTTTCCTTTTGCCCATCATTCAGCAACCTTGGTACCATTTTCGCACAAACCTTCCTCATCCCCAGATCTTCTGTAATGATCCTCCACACCCTCTCACTATTCATGCTCAACTCATCTGCTATCATTCTAACAGTAAGGCGCCGGTTACTGCGCACTTTTTCTCTCACACGCTCAACATTTTCATTTGTTCTGCTTGTTGTTGGCCTTCCACTCTTAGGATCATCTTCCACATCCTCTCTTTCCTCTCTGAACCTCTTGTGCCACTCAAAAATCTGAGTTCTTGACATCGTAGCATCTCCGTAAACTTCTTGGAGCAAATTGAATGTTTCAGTTGGAGTTTTTCCAAGTCAAACAAGAAACTTCAAGTTGATTCTTTGTTCAATGCTCATTATTTATTAACAAAACAAAAAAAAAGAAAAAAATATTTACTAAATAAATTATCCCAAAACGAACTACAGTAAAGCGCCTTTCAAGAAAAGCCTGTAAAAAAGCATATGGTTGTCACAGAATGCTGAAACTACATTTTTACAACCACAAGACATTGCACCGTCTTAAAAAACAAAGCTTTTATCACTGTTGCAAGTGTTGTTTGTGCAAAGCATACAGTCCCGATACTTTTCAAACACACCTCGTACATTCATATATATTTATATTTATACAGCAAAAGTAAATTGATCTTTCTTGCAGAATAGTCAATGAAAAAATCAGAGCAACTTAACAATGTTTAAAAAACCACAACAATCTGTTTCATCCTATGGAATCATCAGTTGGTTGCTTTATTTGAATAAGTAACCACCAGACAATTTCATAAAAAGAAATATTAACATTAGGAGAGTGAAAGAATGGGGGAGAGTGTTGTTTTTGGATAAAAGAAGTAGAATAAGTTTGGGAGTGACAGGAGAAGGCATGTGAGGAGGAGAAAGGAGGGGCAGTTGATCCAAAAGTCTGCAAAAAACTGTCAAGGGAGGAGGGGGTCAATTATGGTCTTTGCTGCTTTTTCATTGAATGGTAGTGGTCCAATTATAAGGATAGCAGAGACGATGAATGGTCAAAGTTAATTGAAGCATTTGCAAGACCATTTAGTGCCTCATGCAAAGAGTAAGATTGGTAGAAACTAGTGATGTACCAATACTTAAGTATCGGTATCAGTGGTATCGGCCTATTTTTGTGGTATCAGCTAGTAGTATCGGAATCAGTAAATATAGCCGATACCTGCCGATACTTTTTAAGCACAAAATAAACATTTTATATTTTTTTCTAGTATAAATATAAAAAATTTTTGTTCCCCCCTGGAACTGGATTGGATTTGTAACATAATTAATGATTTCTTTTAGAGATTTGTAATAATATTGTAATGAATAACACAGGTTTACAAAATTTGATGGAGAATCAGAAATAAGAATGAAAACTACAAAATCTTTATATAGTTCACTCTTCTCACTTGAAGATTCACTTGTAGATTCACTTCCACTGAGCTAAAAACCATAGAATGTTGATAAAGAAAGTTCAACACTTTGAGGATCTGGTTAAATTGCTGATGGCAAACTGAAATATTATATGGAAGACCTTGTTTTAGATGTTAAACCAGTAGTTTTCACAGCACAAAAGTAACAGTCACTAAGATGATTCAGTGGATCTTGCCATACCATTGGACCTCCAAATGAGAAATGTTTTTTTCCTTTCATCTACAAGCTGAATGTTGACATACAGGTTATGGGGCTCAGGACTTGTCTTGGTCTACCAGTTTCACACCAAAGTAAGCGTAGTAAGCATTCTTTATGAATTGAACGATATTTTGTCTGTCTTTCTCATGAACCAACTCAGATGTAACAGAAACTGTCAGGATCATTTACACACCCTCTGCATTGTAATGTTGAATTGTTTAATTATCAAGTACTAGAATAAACTTTTTCAATAAATTTCTGCAAAAAAAATTTATTGTATTAAATTCTGAAGTTCAGCAAGACTTTCTAACTAACTAACTAACAAAACACTATCTCGATTCTAAGTTTATAAATGCCCTAAAAAAACATGAAACTTGTCACCTCATGAGTTTCAAATAAATGCCTTGTGTTAACTGCACTAACACTTCCAATAGAAGTAAAACTCATCAAATTATGCTACCACCGCAGCTTCTATTGAACCAATACAAACCAAGAAATTTTAGAAAGGGATCTCCTAATCACAGCTGCAAGTCTATAGAAGGGAGAATATTTGTAGCAAAACAATGTGATATTCAGTTGGGAAAGAGTAATAAAAGCAACAAGAGAAAGGCAGAAATACAGTACAGTAATAAGGTGAAAAGTGTCACATTATGGAAATGCCAAACAGAGTGAAACACAGGATGATGCAGCACATAGGTAGGTAAAATGTTGCGTTCTAATAAAGAATGTTGTTGTGGACGATTTACACAACTTATCAGCCAACAGATTTGTGCATTTAGCTTTTAAAAACTGCAAAGCGTTGGTGTATGCTACACAACATTTTAAAGCTCTTTGGGGAAAAGTTAGTGTAAGGCTGATACAAAAAAATAAACATCAGATTCGAAATCACCGTCCCAAAGTTAGCCAAGGGCACCTGTTTTCTACTTTGTTTCCAAAATTGTGTAGACTAGTGTAATGATAGATAAATACATAGAAAAAATTCAAAATGCAATAACAAGCTAGATTTAGTAAATACATTCTTTGGTGTTACTTACAAAAGCTTTTACTGATGGTGCTCGATAGATAAAAAAGTATCGGTGGTATCGGCAGTATCGGCAGTATTGGTATCAGTTTTAAATGCTGATATCGATAGTGGTATCGGTATCGGCTTAAAATGTGGTATCGGTACATCACTAGTAGAAACTACCACTTGCTCTTTGACAATGCTCCTTGCCATAAATCAAAAGCTGTTAAAAAATATATACAGAAGCACAAGATCAAGATCATTGCTTTTCTAACTCAATCAGCTGATATAAACCCCATAGAGAATCTATGGTGTGAATCGGACAAAACCATAAGGACTTGGACAAGGCCATAAAGCAGAAAAAGCCATAAAATCAAAATGAATTGTTTCAGGTCATTGAAGATGGCTGGAAAAACATACTGCAGTGCAAATTGGAAAAATTGGTAGAATCAATTCCAAAAAGAATAAATGCAGTGATAACTAATAAAGAAAATCTGACTAAATACTAATTTATTTATTTATCTGTAATCGGTTTTATAATTATGCTTGTCTATTAATGGCTCATTTTTATAAATCACTTTGTAACACTTTTCACAATCAAATATTCATTTTTAAAATTGCATGCTTTTAATCAAAAAAAAAATTATCTATCAAAAAGATATTTCTTTTTAAAATTCATCAAAAATTTAAAAAGTTACATAAAAATATATATTTTTTTAAATCGGTCTTATAATTTTGCTCACCACTGTGTATATACAGAGTGTGACAAAAGTAACACAAAATCTTGAATGATTATTTTATGGCTCCAATATTAAAGATCATTCAGAATCTATGATTTGTTTGACTCATTTTTCAGCTGATTTCTATGTTTCAATTTTTCTTTTAATTGTTCTTTCTATGTTTCAACTTTCATGTTTTACTTGTATATTTTATTTAAATTTCTCATTTGGTGTAACTTTTGTCATACCCTGTATATAAAGAGAAAGAGAGAAAGCAATAGTAAATCAATCCTCCTTGCAGAGTGCTCAATGAAATGATCAGAGCAATTTCATACAAAATTTATTTAAAAAACCTCAACAGTTTGTTTCATACAATAAAATCAGTCTGTTTTATTTGTATTAAGGTAAGAGAAGGGGAGTCAGATCACCTTAATATGAATGTATAACCTCTGTACTTGTATTCACTATATTTTGAGTCATTTTTTTTTTATTATATGACATCAACAAGAATTTCATTACTTGCTTGATTAGTTTAAAAAATTGCATATTTTGGAGCATAAAATTTGAAAAGCTTAAGTAATATTTCTAATTTCAGAAATAATTTTAAATTTTAAAACAACCTCTTATGAATTATGTTTCGCAGAACTGCATATTATTTATCAAAGCATGATTGACTTAACCTACTATGTTTTCATTACTAATGATTATATTCTTTATTTTTCCAGTAACCACTGGATGATCCTGTAATAAAAAACAGACTGTTGTGTTTTTCTAAAAAGTACTTAAATAAATTTTGTATGATATATTCAAGGCAGTGGTCAAACCTATATCATGTTTGAGCTGCATATCATAAAACCAAACTTTTAAAAAGCTGCAACACAAAAATCTAAAAACATAAATTTATTTACTCGTTTACTGATATAAAAAGGTCCTCACTTGAAATCATCCTCAGATTTCCCACTTTTTGTCCCAAATTCATAGTGCTCTCTAAAAAAAGGTCTTCACTTCAAATCGATCTCATATTTCCTTATTCTCATCCCAAAATTGTGGTGTTCTCTAAAAAAAAAAGTTGTCACATTAAATTATTCTCAGATTTCCCATATAATTTTTAATTTTTGAAAAGGTTCAAAGAGCCACAAGCAAGGGTCCAAAGAGCTGCAGTTTGGCCACCCTCTGTATTCAAATATCTTTTTTCAAATATAATCTTACTAATTAAATAATAATCAAGATTCTATTAAAATAAAGATGTAACAGATGTTTGTGGTTTTTCAAAACAGTGCAATTAAAATTTGTATTAAAATATTGCTCTTGTTCTTTAATTGGGCACTCTGCAAGGAAGATCAATTCACTTTTTCAATATACCATAAAACCTCTATTTGAGCACCACCTTTAATAGAACGCCACTATAGGGGAAGGGTTTAAAAATAGAGCGCCACCATCTAATTGAACACCACCTCTAATTAAATGCCACTTTGATGTATTCTTCTATTTTGGCGTAGTTGCGGCTGAAATCATCTTTTTAGGTGTAAGAAGAGAAGAATGGATTGTCAAATTGCACATTTATTTTTAGACACTGGGAAGTCCAAATAGTTTTTTAAATGGACTAATGGCAGTGGCCTTAACACCAACTATACTATCAGTGGTGACTCTATTCGAATAAGTGGTAAAATCAACACAG
This sequence comes from Diplosoma virens, assembly GCA_963680785.1. NCBI lineage: Eukaryota > Metazoa > Chordata > Ascidiacea > Aplousobranchia > Didemnidae > Diplosoma > Diplosoma virens. Next base: position 42,631 of record CAVMFT010000046.1, on the reverse strand, counting down.
ACTGCGCCTGACCTTCTTGTTGAAGCACATGCATGCTCGTACAAATGATTTGACACGATATAGCACGATTACAAATGAACAAATGAATGCAATTGTATAAATGTGCTAGATGTTTTTTCTTTTCATTCATAAAATTTATCTTTTCGAAATTCTGACCAGCTAGTCGAAAAATAGAGCACCACCCTCTAATTGAACATCACTTTTAATAGAACATTACTATGGAGGAAGGGTTGAAAAATAGAGCGCCATGGCAGTGAAATAGAGGTTTTATGGTATATATAATCTTCAATTTGCAATGGTCAATGGTGAACAATTTAAAAGAATTAAGGAGAATCATTGTACATCACTTATCCAACTGATTAAACAAGGTGCTTTAAAAAATTTTTTTTATTAGTCTCTCATAAAAAACAAAATGAATTTTAACTAACAAGAATCAAAATCAAAATTGGCATTGAATTGAAAATTTTTCTTGGAATCAACATCGAAACTGAAAAAAAAATTGGAATCATCCCATTGCTAATTTTTTCTAATCAACTCAGATTCTTTAAACATATATCTGTAAATAAATAGTAATTACAGAAATTATAAATGCATAAAAAGAATAAAAATTTAAGTCTTTTAAAAGTAAAATTTCAGAAAATTTTAAAATTTGCAATTAAATTCTTTAAAAATAAACAACATCACTTACACAAATAAAATTTATTTAGTACAAGTTTTTTCAAATATATCTTGAATATTATTTATTCTTATACTCTGTGTTATCATATTATATCATCCCTAAAATCATTCTTTTACTTTGATGAGAGTAAAACCATTTTTAAACAAAAAATTTGTATTAGCATTTTTTCACTCCTTCATTTTAAGTCATATAAGATACTGCATAACCTTTCCTATGAACTACTACCTCACCATGGTGAGAAACTCTGTGTGTCTTAATGACCTGTAAAGCTGTATTGGCCAGAGATTTTATCTTTCCTGTTAGGAATATCCATGCCAAAGAGGTTTGCAGATAGAGACCAGACAAAATGTAGTTCACAAGATGGCAACTTCAAACCTGGCACACTGTGCTTAAAAGCATTCTAGAAGGAAATCTCTTATATAAAAACCTTTTCACAGTAGGGTTACACTGCAAATCCATGATATGTTACCTAGAACATTTTATTATGCTGCATTGGGCATCTCACAAATTAAAAAGGTTTGCTTTCAGGTACTCAGTAGAGGTATTTATTCAGAAAATACTTTCTTAAATGAGTTTTTATTTTATATAGTTAAACATGAGGGTTTAGTTGATAACAATTTAACAAATTAAGCAGCTTGATTTGTTATCAACTAAACTCTCATGTTTAACTATATAAAATAAAAATTCTTCATTCGCTCGGCAAGTTCTAAGAGAGTAAGCACTTGCTTAACCACTTGTCGAGTTAGTCTCAGTCATGAGGTACACCTTGTGCTGCAAATCCAAAAACTACTTATAGCTGCTTTGAGTCAAATTGTTATCTGGCTTGTGTGGTCTAGCAGTGATGTCTCCTGCCTGGAAGACCACAGATAGTTGGTTCGATTTGCAGTGAGATAAGCATCAGTGACAAGCTCTAACAAGAGCAAAACTCGAATCTGGTGCTTCTCATTTTGAAAGCAGCTCGATTTGATTTCTTAAATGAGTCAGCCTCATTAAAGATAGGACACTGGTGGTTGCTTTTCAACCATTACAAATTGGCTCATTTCTTTTTTCTGTCATTTCTCACTATGGGGTGAAGCTCTTGCTTTGTCTAATGAAAAAAGACTGATCTCTGGCTTCTCAGAAAAGTCAATTTTTTAGTTTACTCACAAAACTGGATGATCAGATTGATGCTTCTCATGAAGAGATATAGATCCAAACCATGACCACAAACACACAAATGGGTTTGTGACATTTGTCTCAAACCTATTGCTAAACATCAAACATCTATTCTACAAGTATGTAACCACACAAAACGCTGGGTGCATTTAAAACTACTAAATCACAACAAAGGACTACAACAACTCATGGTACTGCACACTTCACAGCACTTTTAAACACAGAACACAAACTATCATCACCAAAGAACTTTCTCAAAGTCTTGCAACTTAATGCAAATGGCATTCGCAACAAAACAGATGAAATATAACTACTCACTTAAAATACACAAGCAGATGTCATTACAATACAAGAGACAAAACTTAATCAATTCCACAAAACACCAATCATTCCTCAGTTCACACCTATCAGAACAGACCACACTCATAAACAAGGAGGAGGCCTCCTAACTTTTATTAAAAACAACATCAGTTTCTCTCAACTCAATACATCAAACACCTTTCCCATTGAGCTACAAATCATTAAATTTCACCTTTCTACATCACAGCAATTACATATTGCAAACATGTACCCAGCTATTACAAACAGAAGAAGACTGGATTATATCTAGCACTTTTACAACAACAACCAATCTTCCAAACACAATCATCACAGCAGATATCAATACTAATTCACCGTTATGGTATTCGCCAACTGAAGAACACATAAACAAGAACTGATTGAAGAAATTCTGCTTAACTTCAATCACATCACACTAAACACAAACACTTAAAAAACATCAACCACTCAATCAAACACAACAGTCTACTTCACCAGACATTACCACAGCTTCAGCAGAGTTACATAAATGCACTAGCTGGCCGACCATCCACTTCTTACATCTGATCACTTACTCTTACTCTCCACCCTCAGTATACATCACAAGATCAAAATAAATTAGTTTCACTTTATTAAAACAATAACAAACTACCTAAAGATTGATTGACAACATTTTGAGGATTTCATCTTCTACTGCCCACAGCACAAATGTTCATGAGGCAAACAAACACTTTATCAAGGCAATTTGGGATGCCAACAAACTCTTTATTTCTAAAGAAAATCAAAACAGCTCAAATCACACTCATTTACCATATCTATAAGCTTATCCATCATCATAACCATCTTCCCAAACAAAACAGATAATAATCACATAAATATAGAAGTACATGAACACAAAACAAACACTTGGAAACAACATCTTGACAAAATTGATCACAAAATTATTGATATTTAATAGTTGTGTTTATGAAAATGCAAAAACAAACTCATGCATCTCTGAGCCATTTAAGGCATAGTAGGTTTACTCTACTTTGGAATGTAAGTTCAATGTAAGTCTTTGGCCCATGACCAGGGCCATTTTTACTAATCATGTTTTTCCCTTGACAAATTTCTAAGTATGCTACTGGCTACTATAGAGATATAGAATAAATCGGGATAAAATAGGACATGGGAAAAATGGGACACCCCCCCAATAACAGTTAATACAATGTATTTAGTTGACAAGAACATGATCTAAGCTTCTGTTTTCTACAGAAATTTAAAATAAAAACTTCTTTTCATACAAGCATTGATAGCCTATTGTGACTTGTTACCACAGCAAAGGTTTAAGCAATACTTTTATAGTGCTATGGGAGCTGGTAGCTAAAAAAATAAGGAATAGTCTTTTTAAATGCAGAATAGTTATGGAGAAATGGTAGGCTGTACAATATTGCAAGACATAAGCTAATGCATAAAGTATTTCCAGATTATCTAGTTTTAAAGTAGCCTGAAATTAAAGTTAGTGTGTTTAAACATTCCTTGCAACTACGTAAAAAAAGTGCACATTTTTTGTAATGAGGATCTTGGAAATGCTGTTCTGCTTATGAAAGATGGTGAGCAATCTTTAAATAAGGTGACACAAAGAACTGGAATTCCATGAGTAACTCTTTCAAGATGGGTAAATAAGAAGAATTCATCACAATTTGGATCTGAACATAGCACTGCCATTTCTGCAAAAACAGGAGCCTTATTAGTTAAACAATAGAATATATGGGAGACTTGGCCAATTGATCAAAGTTAGCTCAAAGAAATTATTTCAACATTGTTCAAAAACTCAGTTAAACAATCCTTTCAAAAATGACATCCCAGGTGATGAATGGTGTGAATCATTTTAAACTCATTGAAAAAGTCGGCTGTCTCAAAAAAAGCCAGAATATACAACCACAGCATACACTAAAGGCTCAACTGAAGAAGTACTTAGTGTGGTATATGCTAGTGAAAAGTTGCATGAGCATGTTTTCCAAAGCTTGATAGGGACAACTTGTCATTGGTTTATGAGCACATTTTTGGAGTCCCTTCAAGTAGTCACCATAGATAATTTTTGTTTGTGAAACTAATCTTCGTCCCCTTGCAGTTACTATCACTTCTTGAAAGCTCCATTTTCTCTTGGTTTCTTCTTAATTCCATTCTAGTGCTGAAAGGGGCATTCCAGGTTAGTCTTACCAAAAAAAAATGCTTTATAGTGACTTCTTGAAAAGACCCATTTTTTGTTTAAAATAAAGTAAACTTATTGAAATTTCTTGAGTGATTTTGCAATAAGTACAGACTAGTATGTCATCTTCTGTATCATATTTTTAGCTCACAAAACTAGTAACTTTGTGTATCACTATTTCAATCAAACCAAAATTGGGACACTCACAAAGCTTTTTCATATGTCCCATTTTTTCCACTTTGGGAAAAATGGTACACTTTCTAAATTTAAAAAAAGAACTGAAACCTGATGGTATTGTATTTTAGTTTTTTTTGCATTTTGTAAGTCTAATGTTGTTTGCATAACTGATAAATTATTTTACATTTTGCTTTCAAATTGTTGGTTTGACAGACTTAAAAGTTCAAAAGTGTCCCATTTTACCCCAGTTTACCCTAAAATAATTTTGTTTATAAGATTCAAGACCAGGATTAGTCACTTACCTATTCCTAAAACTATTTTTAGGTAAAATTATTGGTGAAGCTAGAGGGTTTATTAGTTATTAGCACTGGGGCAGTGACAGAAAGTGAGCATTTTTTTCAAAGCATCCACTCACACTTGAACAAGTCAACTAGTATTTAATTAATTTTATAAAAATGATAAGAGACAATATAGGCCAAACCAGTATTTGACAAATAAAAAATTTAAAAAATGAAACAAAATTGACTCAGTGACTGACTACAATAGAATTCAAATTTTTATTATCTTGTTATTGTCTTGTCTTCGTATTACACCTGCTGTCTTGCTTTTGATAAAATTTAATACCGAGAAAATAGTTGCCTCAAACATACTTAATGTAAAGTAAACTTACCACAATACTGTAATGCAAGCCTATCATAAGCCTAATTAAAAAAGTCTGTAATGTTCAAAATAATAAACTTATATTCTTTTGAAAATGCAACTATTATTTGCATCTTTAATCAAATCCTAATTTACATCTGTTTTCTGCCCATTCTTACTCTTTCAACTAAACTATTGTATTATTAACACTAGTCTTATGTAATAGGGGAGACTGGGGCAAATTGGGACATGGGTAAGTTGGTCCAACCTATGTGCTGCTTATACTGTTGGTTGAAATAATCTGTAGTGCCAACATTGGCTACATCTTGCATTAGCAACAATACTGGTTATGCGATATGGTCATTAGCAAGTACTTATTAAAACTGATGAGAAAAAATTCAATTTTTTGCAAAAAAAAGTCAATCTTAAAAAAGCAGGTCTGTTGCTTACTATTTCTGTATGTATATGGTTTAAATGCCTTAATGATAACAATGCTGATTATGATAGAATAATGTGGTAATTTTAAATCAATAGCTGGCCTAGGTCTTGAAGTGAAGTAAAGATATAACACTTAGTGGCGTAGGTAAAGAATACGGACCCCCCGGGTCTCTTTAAGAAGAGACCGTAACTGTTGTTTGTCGGTGAAACTAACCCGGAACCTCCTCCCCTACAGCACTAGGAGGCAATAACGAAGAAACCAAGAGAAAAAGAATCTCTCAAGAAACGATAGTAGCCACAGGGGAATCCAGGTTAGTTTGACTAACAAAAATCGCTCACGGTCATACCGTTTTTCAGCTTAAATAATTTACGTACGTAAACTTTAATTATACCGATTCTTTTTCTCTTGGTTTCTTCGTTATTGCCTCCTAGTGCTGTAGGGGAGGAGGTTCCGGGTTAGTTTAGACCCTTAAATTATTTTTACAAGGGGGGGTCCGTATTCTTTACCTATGCCCACTTAGTTTCAAAATGGCGCCTTTGGGGTAAGTTGGGACATAGTCATGGGGCAAGTGAGACCACTGTCCCAACTTACCCCATTATACTTATAACTTAACTTCCAAGTGGTAAGCATTTGTAAAGTCGGCTGCATAATAAAGAAAAATATTCAATAACTTTGAGCTATTTACATGTAAGTTTATGCGATATAACCTTTCAATCTAGCTAATCGAAAAGTTCACGTCTTTAAATCTTATTAAAAGCAAGAAATATAACCTACCGGTAAAAAGCTACTAATTATGATATTATCTACAAGTAGAACCAAAACAAATAATAAAAACAATGTTTAATTTAAATTGCTTATATCGTCTGTTCTAGGTGGAAGAGTAATAGCCTATGTCTCGAAAATATACAAGGAAGACCAACAGAAGACAGACTCCAATAGATGTCTTAAAAAAAGCAGAACGTGCCTTACGCGAAGCTGCCTTACGCAGGTGCTTTGAGCCATGTATGGGGTAAGTCGGGACGTTTGAGTGCGTCATTTCAAACCCTGTTTTCGGCTGTTTCCCGATTTTGAAAACAAATGGTAGTCTATTACTCATGTTAATTTACGTATTAGTTTTTAAAGTTTTCTATCCAAAGTTTTATTTTAAAATGGCTCATGTTGTTTCCGATTTATGGTCCAAAAATAAAAATTTGTCCCGACTTACCCCAGTCTCCACTACTATACAATATTAAATAAGACTTATGCTTAATCGTCGTCGTTTGAAAAGGTATCCACTCCAGGTCAGACACAAACAGGACCGAGGGCTTATCCTTTTACTACCCCAGGCTGCTGTAGGCCTACAGCCCGGATCAGACGCTGGCAGTGATGTTGTTAAGACAGCATCGAGTTTCGTCATCCAAAAACCGTCAGACTCGTGCTCCATGTGGTGCCCGATGTATGGGGCACGCTATTAGAACGTGGTCTGCGGTTTGTTCAGCGGCGCCGCGCTCGAAATTCGGCGAAGAAACGAGACCCCATTTGTGCATGGACGAATGGAATTGCCCAACACCAGTTCTCAAGCGGTTGAGTTTAACCCAAGCTGCTCGGTGTAAGCCCAACACAACAGGCCTGGCACCGGTCCCGGGCACAAAAGCACGAAGCCTGGAAGCATTTTCACAGTACTCCGCATTCCATTTATGATTTATTCACTCAGAAGCGCGGATGCCAAGTCCGACAAGGTTGTCCAAAAGATTCCGCGCACCTAGAACAAACAGGCGTCTAGATCTTAGTCTCTTTTGGCAAGTATTTGAAGACCCACTTAAGAGACCATATAAGATATGATCGGGGTCCAGAGATTCACTGTAAGCCAAGGAGAGTGTCGTTCCCAGTCAGCGAAGCTCAGCTGGCTGGGAGCGACACTCTCTTGGAGTGGGATGCAGGCATCCAGTGACTATGCGCAAGGCATCGTTCAACACACTGTCTATGAGACGAGTGTGAGCACTGCGACACCAGACTGGTGCACAGTACTCAGTTGTTGAGTAGACTAGAGATAAGGCGGCTAAGCGTAGTGTTTTAGCACCAGCACCCCATCCCGAGCCTACGAGTCGCCTCAGCAGTGTAATGAGAGAGACAAAATTTTATTTGGCATAACCATAGCACTACATATTAACAACTAACAAACTTTTTAATTAGAACAAAATCTAATTGATTGAAAATTGTGCATGCAAGTTACACCATGGAGGCATCGAAAGAACCATACGGTTATCAAAGTCGAGGTGCCTCCATTTTTTCATGTAGTAACATGAAGTTAATTTGAAAAGGCAAGAAATACTAGATATGAAATAACTGGTGCTGATTATATTAGAAATAATAAAAGAAAAAAACAAAAAAACAAAAACAAAACAAAATATAAACAAATAAAAGCAAAGAAAGAAAGCATACAACTGATACAATAATTCTAAAGTAAAATAATTTATTCTAAAATTATGAGACTTTTTGTGCATATTCCAACTAGATGAGATTAAATTTTTGATCTTTTATCCAACATATAAGAAATAACACTTTGGTACTCTATTAGTATTTCGATATTAGTTGTTTTTATATTCTTTTTTGAAAGAAGTAAAAGAAAGAGATTTAATGGAATTAGGTATTTTGTTCCACAATATTGCTCCTGAATATTGAATTGATTTTTTTCCATAATTAGTTTGGATTTGTGAGATATAAATAATCTCGTTTTTTGCTTGTCTAGTCAAGTGGTTATGAATTTCTCTAGACTTAGTAAATAAAACTCTATATTGTTGTGGCTTTCCATTATTGATAATTTTGAACATGAGTTTGCCTACTTCCAGCTTATCTATGTCTTCTAATTTAAGGATATTTTGTGCTTTATAGACAAGAGATAATTTTGTTCTTTAACCACAGTTAGCTAGGATTCTTAGTACATTGCTATGTAAAGTATTAAGAGGTTTCATGTAAAAACATCAGCAAAACCCCAACTGGTTATTCCATACTGAAGATGAGAGTAGACAAGAGCATAGTATAACATTCTTGTGGTTTTTTCATTAATGTAATGCCTAATTTTACATATCGCACCAATAGATTTTCGAAAATGTTGTGTTAGGTGATTTATGTGATATGACCAATTCATTTTATCATCAATATTTGTGCGAGGATAATTTTTTGAACAATATCATTAGATGGTGACGAAACGTGAGCGATATGTCCAGTTTTACTCCAAGATAAGTAGGAGTTGGACAGAACGGTAAAAATCTATCATTATTGTGAACCTTTAGCTCACGCTTGGCCTCTCGGTTATTTAAGTGAAAGGCTGCCATCACCGTCTTAGTGTGACTGAGTTAAGCTTAATAAACTGTTAACCCTTATCAGCGCGCTAAAATTTACATCCGTAGAGGAGCGATTGACTACATTTTGTAGTCACTGTTTAAAAACGTTTCTTTTTAATCGGTACTATATATTTTTTGTGATAAATGCGTATTTTTTGTTTGCATGCTATATCTACCATATATTTTTTGACTCTGAGGCCATTTTTAAACGAAAAATTTTTATTTCCATTTAATAATACAACAAAGCAGCATGAAAATAACCAGTTTTTAGTCACTGACATAGCTTTGGCACTTGCATATCTTTATAGTCACACAATGTTGCGGACAGACAAGTTTCTTACATGAGTCGTATTGCCTGTGAGAGTTTTTCTTGCACACGTGCATCTTTTTGGTAGGTTTGGCTTCAAGGAATGCTGCAGTCCTCTGGTTACAGCAGGTGTTGAAATGTCCACTTGAGCTGCTGTTTCCCGCACAGAATTTCGCACTTTCGACTTACACAATCGAGATTGTACGGAGGGTGTGGCCAAGTTTAATGTCAGCTTTTTCAGAAATTCTGTCCAAAAACTTCTGCAACTATTCTTCTGCATTAATATGTATGCGTTTTTTGCAGCAGTGTATAGTATATTGAAAAAGAATAGGAGAGGCCTACGGAGAGTTTTCCGGCGGCAGAAAATTCTTCCAGATTTTGGTCAAATGTGTCGACGCCACCTTTACTTACATTACAGTCCAAGATCATCTGCAGTTTTTTGATTCACTGCTGTGGGTCTTTGTTTCTTTTGGCTTGGTAGGCTACCAGACATATTCCATCTCCATGATTAAAAACAAATTTGCTCCAGTACATGTCTTTTTGTCGCAAAACCAATGGAACGTTCCTACGATGTCGACACACAGTACCCAGTAACGTTAAATTTTGCTGGAGCAACTGGTTTGCAAGAGTGTAACTAGTGAAGTAATTATTAGTGCAGATGTCTCTTCCAGTACTGTACCAAGCAGTGGCGTATGCAGAAATTTGTGAAGGGGGGTTTTGGAGCCGAAAACACGATTGCTTTAAGTGGTCCTGGTAATGGGCAAAAACTTCCAAAATTAGGCCTACATTCAAAAATACAGTGTTTTGGTTTTAAGAAAATCTTGCAGAATTGTAAAACTAACTATTGCAAAGGTATGTGCAGGTAATTCAATTATGACAAAAAAATTTCCAAATTGAAAGCAACTCGTGTAAATGATGAGAACAATAGGTGGAAAATCAAACAAACAAAAAAAATAACCTTACTTAACAAATATTTTAAGTTTTTTTACAGGCTTATATTCAAACGCCTGTTTTTTTCACTTAATCTGTTAATTACGTCACCAGGGCGAGGCGTGTGACTCCTATAAATGTTTAGTAATGCAAGTCCATTCATTCGAGTAATACCAGTTGTGTTTCGTAAGCACGTTTTTAGTCTGCGTAATGTGGAAAACGATTGTTCACTAGTGCATGTTGTCACTGGAAGAGTTAACAAAATGGTCATCAATGTAAATATGTTAGGAAAAGCATCGGAATGCATTTCTTGATGCTGCTTAACGCATCAGTTGGTCTTTCTGCTGCGTTCAATCGAAAAAGTTTTCTGTACCATAATATTAGTTTAGGCACAAGTTTTCCCGAGGATTTTGTAAAATCATTTTCGTAAAATTTTTCCAAAACTTGAATACTTTTAATTTGTTGAGGAGTTGGTCCACTAGTTGAATCAGAGGAAATTAAACACTGAAATTCACCAATAATTGATTTGTTGGCTGTAAATCTTGCTTCGAGAGTGACAATAAAGTTATCAAGAAATGGAATTAAAATCCCTACTCTAAAATATTCTTCATTTGTTTCAGCAGCAATGTTGCATCGTTTGGTCAGTCTTGAAGTAAGGCGTGGTGTTTTTAAAATAAAATCTTCGGTTTCGGCCGTTTCTTGCGCAAAAATATAAAGCTAGTGAAATTCATATTCGGCTTTTCCTCTAAGACATTTCAATTCATTTGCAATATTATGTGCAATGTTGACGGCTTCAAGAAGGTTTGTCGACTTTTTTGCTTAACTTTGCACAAAACAACACTATCCAAAAACGTATTTTAAAACTAAAAGACCAATGAAAAATTCACTTTGCCTAATTGTCGACAGCAACTGCAGAGCTCGTGATGAAGTTTCTCTGTCTGGCCATGCTAAAATTTGTGCCAAAGCTTCTACAATGGTAAATTGTAAATTTGGAAAGGTACTAACACTCTTGTGTCGATCGACCATGTGGTGGCACAAATTTGAACAAGTTTTTGAGCTTTTGTTGTTGACGAAATCGTGTTGATGGACTTGCGCAAAATGTTTTGACGTTATGAAGCATTAAAAAATTTGTGAACTGAAGCTATTGTTCCCATGCAGTTTATCCCATTCCCATGCTTAACTTTAAATATTTTACAAGTTTGAAAGTTTTCTTCACAGTGGCAGCTGTACATTAGCTAACTTTGAAGCAATTTAGGCGATAGCAAAAATTGATGCGCAAGCAGTAATTAAGTTTAAAAAGCGCGGTAAACAATAGAAACTAAAATCATATTATTGAAGCCTACTTATTACCATGTAGGCCTATATATGGCTGAACATCATTCTTCAAGGGGGGGGTTTGACCCCTGAACCCCCCCTTGCGTACGCCTATGGTACCAAGACTCGACGACTTTTAGAACAATATCCTGGGCCAAATTGTAATGAATACGGTTGCCTTCTTTTCCAGCATATGCAATTGCATTCAATGCATACCCAGTGTTAGACTCGCAGGCCCAGAATATCTTCAAACCATATTTTCTTGCTTTAGACGGAATGTATGTTTGCCCTGGAATTCTCCCTCGATATCCAGCAAGCTGTTCGTCCACGGTGATACATCCTCCTGGAATCTAAATTTGCGTTTCGAAGAAAAATTTTGCATATTTCTGAAACAGGAGCAAACTTGTCATCAATCTTTCTTTGTTCACGTGTATGCCAGTTGTCAAAACTAATACATTGCAGCAAAAGTTAGATTCTGTTCAATGACATCACAGTACGGTAGAAAGGCGTGCTGTCACTGGGTTTCCATAAATCTCTTAGATCTGTGAAATTGTCTCGATCGCATCCTGCTCTTAACATGATAGCAATGCTTGCCTTTAGCTCTTCTATTGAAAACATGCTTGTTGGATAGCGTACCTGCTGGAGATTTTTTTGTATTTCTCGTAGCTTTCTACTGTATTTATGTGAAGAAGGGTAGTTTGGAAAATTTCTTCACTGACCAAACATTCAAGACTTTCTTTCTCACTCCGAGGTTGAGCAATTGCTTTCGGACCCTCGCTAATAATATTCCTTTGACGTCTTTGTGCTGGCATTGGTTGCGATGTGTACGAAATACCACTTGGACTTATAACTCAATCATCGTCTTGCTCATCATCACTTTCTCGGTCCGCAGGTTCTTCCTCATTATTTGAACTATCAGATTCTCCTTTAACAAACACTTCAACATCTCCTTCATCATCAACAGCAGTGTCTTCTTCTTCATCCGTTTGCAGTTCAAGCGAAACATTCTACCTCGATCACTTCCTCTTCTTCTTCTTCGCCATTCCTGTGATTTTAAACGTCCTCCTCTGAGATGTCAAGCAGAGTGCATGCATTGCGAAATGTCAATCGTCTATTCATAGTAGCAAACAACAGTTTTTTAAGTATAATATTTACAATTCTGTTGCAAAAATTAATGATATAGATTTTAAGTTTATTTCATCGCTTATTTTACACATCAACTCCAAATACGAATAAACGTCTAGCATACAACTAATGTCAGAATCTTTTATGTGAAAAGCTGCTTGGTGGCAAAAAACCTGTTAATAGCTGATAACTCAAATATGTCAGAGATATTATTATTGCGAAACAGTTTATAAGTTCGTGCTCTTACTAGCTAACTTTCTGCATCTTCTTGCTGTCTAAGCAGCCATTTTCTAGGCATGCAAAACAGTACAGCAGCAGACTTACTTTAGCTAAAGGCATCTGCCTTGCTAGATGTGCTTGCTTACTTATTTTAGAAGACCTGTTTAACTATCTGATCTACAATAATATTATTCGCAGACAAAGAAGGTATTCTAAACCTAATTCTGCCAAACATTGCATGCAAGTAATGGCTGAATTGCAGTGACCTGATTTACCAGATTGTTTTCGCTTTCTTGCTGACAATGGTATCTATTGTAGGTCAAAAAATCTCCAGTCGCTAGAGCTTTTTTCACAAAAGATCAATCGATCTTATTTGCTTTCTTACCGAAGTGTTTCGTTGTATCAGTATGCTTCATGTTGCTTTGCAATAAACTTTCATATTGTCTTATTTTCAGCAAAACAGAATGACTACATTTTGTAGTCAAACGCTCCTCAACGTAACTTTTTTGAAATACTCAAAAAATAAAAATGCGATCCAACTTTTTTTTACACACAGGAAACAACTCATAAAACCCTTCGTCATAGTCGAAGTACACCGGTATAGCTCCCGCACAGCAAGAACGGCCCGACTGCAAAGATGCGATGACTACAGAATGTATTGTTTATATAATCGCATCTTTGCAGAAAGTATTAAACACTGTATATAAAACGAAAAATAAACTATAAAAAAAGTTAAATAAAAATAATAAAATCATTGAGTAACTTCTGAACAGATATTTATTACATATGGAAATATAAAGATAAAGGAATCAAACCAAGAATAACTTGGTCAATTGTTTGCAAATCATTTGCATACACCAGCGGGGCCAAACGCTGCAATCTCTGCTTAGCAGAAAAACTCGCCATCTTGCAAGCCGACCAGCGCACGCTCTTGAACAAGCGATCCGAGTTTGTCTCCAAATGCCGACACAGAAACAAATTTAAATTAAAGAAAGCCTAGCCTGATTTAATATTTTTCAAATTTTTTCAAATTTTATTTAATTTTAATTTTAATTTGATTTTCCGATGTTTGAGCTTTTAATTTTGCAATCCTTTGCCCCCCCCCGTTTACGCCGTGTTTACTCATTGTTGTTGTGTTCCCACTATGTGTATTCCTGCGCCCCCTGATCTCCTCTATAGCCATTTTCTCGCTGTCCATTCACGCCTCGCTACTTCCTTCCTTTGCAATGTTCTTTCTCTCCCACTACCTACCGCGCATTTGTAATTTGATCGCCAGTCAGTTTTTTGCAGCGTCAGATACGTAAATGTTTAGTTTGATTACAAAATTCTAAATTCTAAATTTTGAGCCTTACAACCAGCTTGCTTACTCAAATATTTTTAAATTTTTAAATTTTTAAACTTAAATTTTCAATTTTATTTTATTTTATTTTAATTAACTTATATTTACTTTATCCGTAATATTATTACTTTTGGCTCTTAACTATAATAATTAGCTTTTTCGTACGTTTTTTCTTAACTTTTCGTCTGTGTTTAGAATCACCTCCTGATGAGCCGAAAAGGCGAAACAGACTGTTGTGGTTTTAATAAAATCTCTTTTGTGGCTTTTGTAATTTAATTTAATATATATATACGAGTATGTATATTATCCAGTAATGTTTCACTTTGCCGGTACAGTGCTCAATAACACACGGTTAGAGCAAGTATGCTATATTTTAAAATCTTAGGCGTCTAATAAAGCTGTTGAGTTTGTCCAGCAGACATTTGAGGTAGTGCTGATTTCCTGGTATTGGAATATGTATATATATATATATAACTTTCCTAAACAGTAAAATGAAAACATGATATTCTCACTGGAAATTTAAAATATTTTTACAATTATCGGTTTTGTGCGTGTTAAATTTTGGAGTTACTCTTGGTTGGCCTATATCTCAAAAGCAAACCAGCAAGAACAATTATTTTTTTTTGGAAAACACTTCATTTAATGTCTCAAATCTCCCAAGCTGTAAATACGCTTCAACGTTTCTCAATGAAGCAAACACTAGTATTTTAATAGCAAAGACGGACTGCTAGAATTTAACAATTTTTTTGCTGCCAACGTTAAAAAGTTGAGATTTCAAAGTAGGCTACACTTATTTTAATAAATCGGTCTCTAAATTTCTGCTTTTAATCTTTACATAAATAAAACAGCTGTTAGGCATATTGAGCTTATATAAATTTAACATTTCGACATATCGTGATGAGCTATATTTTTAAAAACACACCAAAACTATATAATTAAACAGTTTATTTAGCATGGGTTTGGTTGTCACAGGGTGATAACCTTCACTAATTTTTTTGTGACAACATGTACGGACCTGCCATCTTGAATTCGACTAAACCTAATTCAAAAACTGTACTACCAGCTAAATAAAGACTTGTTTTACAAAAGTGCCAATGTTTTTACGCCTCCAATGACATATCGATGTTGATAATAACTTTACCCTAGTTGCTTCTATCCTTTCTTAAACAAAAACAAAAAAATTTTGAATTTTTAGTAAAAATTAGTATTTTAAACTTTATTCAAACTGTGCTTACTCAATCAAAGTCAAATTACATCTGGCAAACAAAGAGGTAAGGACACGTGATTTAACATTAAAGTGATTATTGCACAAGGTTGCGACATACTCAAAAAATTAAATGTGACAACCAGGACAGAGGACAACCAGACCCGGTCTCCCCTATTAATTTGTTTAAATATTATGGTTAAAAAAAAGCCCTCAATTAGTATATGCTGCTATATCATGGCTAATTATTTAGTAAGTTTCAATCAATATGCTTATTGTTGCAACATTAGTTTTTAGGATAGTATGCAATATTATTAACATGGAGTCAAATCAGAGTCGGATCATGGGTCACAGTAAAACACCTGGAGTTGGAGTAGGAGTTTAAATCAATGGAATCAAAACAATGGTGCCAGAAGCGGGGGAGATGGTGGAAAAATTTGCCCTTTTTAAAAAGGGAGGTGTTCCGTTCCTAAAAATCGCCCACACTATGTATATTCACAATTTCATAAAAAATCTCTTTGATTTCGCTTTGGTCCGGCTCAAATAGCCTAAGAAATAACGGTTTTATAAGTAATTTAAATATTTTACATTTATTTACAAGAAAAATGGCAACACTGCATAATTTCGCTTTATTGAGAACATTCTGGATTTCAGCTTGACCTGTTTTCGCATGTGACGCAATAATGCTTATTTGTGATTGGCTTTATTGAGTAAATTTCAGAACGATCGAGAAACCTTACCGACTGGTATAAATAAGCTCGCTGGAAAGCAGTATTATGATTCGATGATTCGTTGTGGTAACTTAATTTTGGAAATTTGTTAACTGTGTGAAGTCATAGTTTTTGAACGCAAGTCTTTAGTTGTCTACGCGATTGTGAAGAATTAAGCTATTGAGCTTTAACCTGCTGCGTTGATTGTATACTATTGTGGGCTCCTAAGTGGATTGGAGCATATTTCTTAATAAAGAAGATATTGTGGTAGTCTGAGCTGTGATTTAGCTAGACTATATTTTTGCTGTCGCTGGTTCGAAGGTCAGATCCAGCAAGAAGATTAAGAATTTTATCGTAGGGTAGACACCGAGATTGCGTTATCGGTGAGAGCCTTTCATAACAGGCACCGAAAAAAGTATAAGATAAAATCAATTCTACAAAAATTTAAAAAACTAAATTTCAAGAATTATTTACAAATTTCTCCAAAAAATCTCAAAAAACTTTAGCAAATTTTAAAAAATTTGCTACAGGAGGGTACAGATGAGAAGATATCAAAGCAGTGGAATAGATTTGCCCTTAAAATCGTAGAAACTTGATGAAAATACGAGATCGAGTGAAAGTGAAGGCTTTCATTCTGGTTCTTGCCCATGCTTTAAATTTTGGAAGCCGGTTTTTGGACACCGATTGAAAGTGATGACCGTTTTTTTTTTAGAGATTACTAAAATTTTGTGCTGAAAATTGCTACGATTTCAAAAGGTACGTTTTTAAAAAATCAGGGTTGTCAAAATTTGCTTTTGCTGAGAGTGCCATTTCAACAAAAAGTGCCCTTTTTTAAATTTTGCCCACCCGGGAAAAAAACTTTAGCGCCCATGAGTCGGAGTGAACTCGGATCATCTCTGGTAACTGGTAGTGATGTCAACCTCGCAGCTTATGCGGCCGTGTAGTGCACAGTAGCATAGAGTAGTGCAGTGTAGTAACCTTTAAAAAAAGCCTTGCCCCGTACCGTACCGCGCAGCGTATAACTTGGTTCAACTCGTTAAAAATTTACATTTAAATTTTTAACAAAATTTATTCACATTTGCCTACTTCGTTTCTCGCCCTTTATCAATTCATCGACAGAAAAAAAACCCAAACCAAATGCAATTAATGAATACAGAATTGTCTCTTTTTATGATAATATATTATAAATTACCCCTGTTTGTTCTATTTGAATAAGATACCCCTAATGATTCCTTTTATGAGTGAAACAGTCTGTTAGGTTTTAGCTTTGTTTTTATATCCGTGATTTCGCCAGTGTTTAATTTTTATTATAAATTATAGATAAATAGTGTCTCCATCGCTTTCCTGTGAATCAGAAAGATAAATGTAGAAATAAAAAGAAATTTTCTCTTTCATTCTAGATAATATCACAGCTCATTGAAAATTGTCATTGGATAGTTTAGGCTTATTGCTTGTCTCATTGAGTTACTGTTTAACCATAGATTGCCAAATTTTTTTTATAAAGGGCCAGAATATTGATAACATTGATGACTGCAAGCCGCATTTTTTAAATGTTATGGCTCGTTAATAAAAATAAAAGTGCGATGCATGAATTTATTAATAAAATCGGTCAACTTATAATTTATTATAGCAAATAAAAGTTAAAAATTTAAAACCAACTGTATCATTATGAAAAATCAATTTCGACCTATAAAGGTCATCATCAGTTTCTTATTCAAATAGAATCTATTTGATTGATTTGAATATTTGAATAAGAAATGATTCTATTTGAATAAGAAACTGATGATGACCTTTATAGGTCGAAATCGATTTTTCATAATAATACAGTTGGTTTTAAATTTTTAACTTTTATTTGCTATAATAAATTGAAAGTTGACCGATTTTATTAATAAATTCATGCATCGCAATTTGATCAGTTAAATAAAATCGTCAATGTAACTTTACTGGAAGAAGGGTAATAGATTTCTGATAAAAAACTTTAACATAAAAATAAAAGTTTAATAAAAAACTAACGCTGTGATCATTTTTTGGTTTTTTTACTTGTTGGTTGTATCTGGACTTTACAACCTTTATAAGTTACTAATTCCTTGTTGTAGACTTTAAAAATCGATTGAAGTTTGAGGATTTATGGTAGATTTATGGTACATTAATGACTGCAAATGTAGAAGCCGCAGCGCACCTTCGTCCGACTCTACACCAGTGGGCGTATGACCTAAGACGACCCACTGCAAACTATTAAATTTGACTTGGATTAAATGAGTCAACTGATCCGAAAAGAAAATTACTATAGCCCTAGGTGTTCACGCTTGTACTGTATTAGTATTTTATTATTGCCGGCCACGGCGGAATCGTATCGACGATTTAAATCGTTAGTCCACTTTCTATAAATGGACAGAAATAAATATACGGTATAAAAACATTCCAACATCAACTTCTCACTTTTTGCTTTACGAGACCACGAATTTCCTTCTGACACACTATCGCTGGCGACGACACGTCCATCTGCCACGACGACGATTTCGAACTGAATGAATGGAAACCGCCATCGAAGCAAACGGCCATGCCGCAGCCAGTGAAGCGTATAGGATAAGCCGAAAAGAGAAAAAAGGAAAGGGAGCAGCTATTTAGACGCAACAGCAAGCCTCATTTATTAAATTTTATGGCTCGTTAAGAAAAACAAAAATTTAACAAAAAACTAACACTCGTGATCATTTTTTGGTTTTTTACTTTTTGGTCTTATCTGGACTTTGCAACCTTTATCAAGTTACTGCTTCCTTGTTGTAGACTTTAAAAATCCATTGAAGTTTGAGAATTTATGGTAGATTTTTTTATTCATTCATGCAATTTACTCGTTTCCGCAAAATAAAGCACTTCGCTGTTGCTCATATTAAAACAATACGAAAGTTCCGGTTTGGACTTGCTGTCGGCAATTAATAACCGATAAATATGAAGCTTGGAAACGTGAAATAAAACAAATAGTCAATCGAGGTATTTTGGCAGAGAGCCACAGCTCATGAGCAAGTTTTATTTTTACCGTAAAAAAGTCCTTTGCAGAGTATTGCTTCAATAAATGTGTGCTGACATCATGGCCTTAATAAAGCTGTAAACATTATTCTTAATATCCTTTTAAAATGATTGTTCATTTACCCAACTTATTCCTTGGGATGAAGGCGTGAATCAACTACGTGGAGCATTCCATTAATCGAGCAAATTCCCAAGGACAGTACTAAAATAGAATGAGAGTGAGAATGAGAGAGAGAGAATGAATACAGTTGGTCAGGCGTGGAGAATTTTTTTATTTTTTTTATTTTAATCTCTATATTTATCCTCCTGACTCGCAGGAAAGCGACAGAGGCGCTATACATAGAGTAAGCAACTACCCCGACCTGCTTCCGGAGATGCCAAGATATTGCTGTCCGCTAGTAATTTAGTAGAGATATTACTGCAATTTAGTACAGCTTGTCAAGACCACCAAGCAGGGGAAAGTGTCTTTCCCAAGGACACAACAGAATGGCGTAAGTGGGTTTTGAACCTAGACCATGCTGATCATCAGTCCTGTGCTTTAACCACTCGACCACGCTACCGATAAGGCAGTCAAAACAAATCAAAACAAGGTAGTCTAACACGAGGTGGAAGATATCTTGTGATTTGGAAACACAGTTGCTGCTTAAAAAATTTGTGCTCAAACAATCTTGTGAAGAAATGAAGTAAAGTAGGGTGCTGTGCCCAACACAGCATAAACGAGAAACGGTACATCAAGCAAAATAATAAACTTATCACAAAATACAACAGATTTAACAATGAAAAAAACCAGATTAGTCGGCAGCGTGGTGGAGTGGCTCAAGTGCCGTGACTGTGATCGACATGGTTTGGGTTCAAAACCCACTCGCAAAATTCTGCTGTGTCCTTGGGATAAACACTTTATGACACTCCCCCTACTTTGCGGTCTTGGCAAGTAGTTCTAAATTTTAATCATATCTCTATAAAACCAAAATTAACTAAAAAAAATGAACCAGACCGCAATATCTTGGCATCTCCGGAAGCAGGTCGTCGGAATAATTGTTTGCCCTACGTATTAGCACCTCCGTCGCTTTCCTGAGAGTCAGAAGAAAAAATATAGAGATAAAATAAATAAAAATAACTGATAGATACAGCATCTTTAACTGGTATAGAGAGATATGCATTCGGAAGAATTTAGAGATGAGAGGAAGAGAAGGTAGAAAGGTCATATGTGTCACCGGCTTTAGCGAAAGTGTTCACTGAATCATACCCCCCAATGGTAGGTGCTTTCTCGCAGCCTGGGCCGTGAATAAGCCTGTTCGTTGGTGTTAAAGATGACAGACCGAAACCGAGCCTACCAAAACGAAAGGGTATCGACTCATTCCGATGTTCAGTGTGGGTCTGCTAGTCGGCAAACGTTTTTTTCAGGACGGGGTAATGCCAGGATAAAACTGCCCTTTTCAGGGCACATTGTCAACAAGTTCCGAAGACCCACTATTCTTCAGTTGAACATCGAAAGCCTCACTGCAAGCAAGATGAACGTTCTTCATCACCTCGCTATGCAGTCTGAGGCACTCGTCATCCTACTGCAGGAGACCCACTGCACTGATGCAGAGAAGTTGGTAATTCCAAACTATCAACTAGCTGGGTCTTCTTTAAGCAGCAAGCATGGCCTTGCCACGTTTGTCCACGAGCGACTGAGATGCATGCTTTTCGACCAATCTCCACTGACATCGGAGATCGAGTGGCCGTGTGTGGACGTTGATGGCTATAAAATAGTCAACGTCTACAAACCACTGCCAACACGATTGCGAACCCTGGATCTTTCAGTATTTCCTCAACCTGTCTTTACGTCTTTACGCTGGCGATTTTAACTGTCGTCATGCTGACTGGGGTTACGATGACAACAGTCAGGACGGTGAGTGCTTGGCTGGCTGGGCAAGTATTAATTGTCTTGCCCTCCTATATAATGCTAAGGACGCTGCCAGTTTTTATTCCGGCCACTGGAACACTGGCACCAATCCAGATCTAGCTTTCGCTAGCGTAGATCCAATCAGTCGCTTACCGGATAGACGTGTCCTTGACAAGTTCCCCAGGTCACAACATCGACCTTCGCTTATTACACCACCAAGGTTTGCTATAGCATGCCCAGCATGCCTTAGCAAACCTTAAGCGATGGAACTTCCGCAAGGCCAATTGGAGTCACTACATTGCTTTGACGAATAAATTCGCAAAGACTTTGTTGCCGCCTGATTCACTTGATGTGGATGTGGCTTACCAGGACTTCTGTAACACCATTAATAAAGCAGCCAAAAAGACTATCCCACACGGGTATCGAAATAACCATATTCCGTGTTGGGATGCAGAGTGTGAATCCCTCTATAAAACCTTTCTGCAGACTTCTCAGGGAGACGACTCAAGTTTGGCTGCTACAGCTCTGCTTGCCAAGCTTGACAGAAAGCGGAGGGATTGATGATCCAAGGCAATCCGGAGCATTGACTTCTCACATTCTAGTCGAAAAGCGTGGAGTATTTTGAACAACCTTACTGGTAGGTCACTACACTCTTCTCGTCACTATCCCGTTTCGGCCGATGCTATTGCATCTCAGCTGGTTAGAAATGAAAGATACGAGGCTGTTGATCGCAAGTCATCTCGACTTGTCTATCAAGAAGTGTCTGATCTTTGGAAGGCCACAACACCAGACGCAGTAAATATCTGTGACACTTTTTCACAGAGAGAATTTACTGCTGCCCTTCAACATTTAAAACCAGGTAAAGCTCCGGGACCTGATTCCATCTGCCCAGAGCTTATAGTCTATGCTGGAGCTGCTTTGAAGTCCTGGTTACGTGACTTCATTTCTTCCTGTTTGCGCCGACTCAAAATCCCCAAGATCTAAAGAAGAGCGATTGTAGTCGCGATCCCAAAACCAGAAAAGCCCGTGGGGGACCCAAAAAGTTATCGACCGATACTTTTGCTCTGCGTCGCCTACAAGATCCTCGAGAGGCTTATCTACACCCGCGTTGAACCATTAATCGATCCATTGCTCCCTAAAGAGCAGGCTGGGTTCCGACGCGGGAAGTCAACCGTAGATCAAGTTGTTCTGCTAACCCAGAACATTGAGAATTCTTTTGAGGCTAAAAAAAGGCCGGTGCCATATTTGTTGATCTGACAGCTGCTTATGACACTGTCTGGCACCGTGGTTTTACCTGCAAGCTGCTGAGGCTACTTCCGGATAAGCACATGGTCAGAATGATCATGGAGCTTGTCCGAAATCGAAGTTTCACCCTTACTACCGGTGACAGCTGCTGGAAAGCAGGCTACGCCGTCTCAAAAACGGCGTTCCTCAGGGATCGGTCTTGGCTCCCTCCTATTTAACATCTATACATACGATCTTCCTTCCATGATTTCCAGAAAGTTAGCTTATGCTGATGATCTAGCATTGTTGCACTCTTCTGGAAACTGGAAGGACTTGGAGGGGACTTCAAGCCAAGACATGTCTACACTTTTAGCGTATCTCCAGACTTGGAGGTTGTAGCTCAGTCACACTAAGACGGTGACGGCAGCCTTTCATTTAAATAACCGAGAGGCCAAACGTGAGCTAAAGGTCTACAACAACGGTAGACTTTTACCGTTCTGTTCAACCCCTACTTATCTTGGGGTAAAACTGGACAGATCGCTCACGTTTCGTCACCATTTAGTGGCATTGCTTAAAAAAGTATCCTCGCGCGTCACACTGCTGAGGCAACTCGTAGGCTTGGAATGGGGTGCTGGTGCTAAAACACTACGCATAGCCACCTGTTCCGATGATAAAAAGTTTTTGAAATTTTGTAGCAAATTTATTCGGTAACTTAGTACGTTATTTAATCGTCTACCTTTTCGGCGCCTGTAAAGAAGGCCTCGCCGATAACACAATCTCGGTGTCTACTAAACGATAAAATTCTTAATCTTCTTGCTGGATCTGACCTTCGAACCAGCGACAGCAAAAAATATAGTCTAGCTAAATCACAGCTCAGACTACCACAATATCTTCTTTATTAAGAAATATGCTCCAATCCACTTAGGAGCCCGAATAGTATAAATTAACAGCAAATAAATTCAGTAGCTTAATTCTTCACAATCACGTAGACAACCAAAGACTTGCGACCAAAAAAACTATGAATTTACACAGCTAACAATTTTCCAATTTTAAGTTACCACAACGAATCATCGAATCATCGAATCATAATACTGCTTTCCAGCGAGCTTATTTATACCAGTCGGTAACGTTTCTCGATCGTTCTGAAATTTATTCAAATCAAAAACAAGTATTACGTCATAGTCAAAACAGGTCAAGCGGATAGTTCTGGAAGTACTTCAAGGTTCGTGAAATTAAGCAGTGTTGCCATTTTCTTATAAATAAATGTAAAATATTTAAATTACTTATAAAACCGTTATTTCTTAAGCTATTTGAGCCGGACCAAAGCGAAATCAAAGAGATTTTTTATGAGATTGTGAATATACATAGTGTGGGCGATTTTTAGGAACGGAACACCACCTTATCTCTAGTCTACTCAACAGCTGAGTACTGTGCACCAGTCTGGTGTCGCAGTGTACACACTCGCCTCAGACTTAGACAGATTAACAGAAAAGTCTCGCTCGCTAATAGAAAAATCTAACGTGGAATTTTCGAGATTGGAGCGCGTTTCATTACACAGATCATTCGAGCTGGTCTAACGTGTGAGAGTCTGGGTGCTCTATTTCGTCCCTGACTGGATATTTATAAACCTATACACTTCTAAAAGTTATAAGATATATAGTTTCCAAATAAAACATTACGTTCAAGACAGAAATAATCATTTTTAAAAAGATTCAGCAAAACTCTGTTTGGAAAGTTTAATTTAAAAGTAAAAAAGTGAAAGTTGTCTATCGTTTATAGATTAACTCATAAAAACTATTTTTCTGCTTTTTATTGTTTTCATAATAATTTTTGTTTTCTGTGACAAACAGAAATAAGTTATTAAGTTAACTTTAAACTATTAAGTGGCCAGCTTGAACGTTAATCAATTTCAAATACAATATTGATAACCTGAAAGTTTTTACGTATTAATATTGAGCACTTAAATGTATTGCTGTGGAAACTGCAAACTCAAGAGAGGCTTTGATCTAAAAAACAAAAAGTTGAATGGAAGGTTTGAAAGAAAAAACAACAAAATAAACTTTATTCTTGATCATGCAAACAGAAACACAACTATCGGTTATATAACTATTCAAAATTGTAACAGAACATATTTGATGAAAATATAAATTCACACAAATTTATCAAATACATCACATATTCAATGTTATTTAGTCTGCGCTTTTGACGTATGCGGAACATAATACGAAAAATTGGAAAATTAATAAAACGGAAACCGTGTGCAGATTTTGCTCATCAACGCTCGATCAGGTCATTGATGAACAAGAAAATATCATTTTTCAAAGCAAACAATTGAAAACTGTCATATTAAATGAACAGTTTTGAAAAGAAAATTAAAATATTTGAAATAGTTAACCTGGCCACAAAAACTACGTCCTTTGGACCCACTAAATCAAAACATTGGAATGCAAGTAAAACAAAAAGTATGTACTTGAACCCTTTCAAGTTTTTTGACTATATTTTTCTGAAATGTTTTTTTATTAAAAAAACAGAAAAATCATTCAAAACATTTCTGCACAAATGAAATACATGATATTTATTTTCTGCTACAGTTTGTAATCTACGCGGTGTTTCCAGTTTACAATTTATAATCAAATTTTTAATTGATTTTAAAACAGCTGTAAAATTGAAAACGACACTGAATAATAATAATGAATAATAATAAAATTGAAAACGACAATTGCTGTTATTCAGTCAAAGAAACCGATAGCAACGTTGTTCTTTCAAAAAAAAGTACTTAACAGAAGCGCTTAAGTTCAAAGTTACTAATGTTGTATAATAAAGTAAATCAGTTTATCTAATTTTATTAATTTAAGGCTAAATTCTTATTGGTTTTTTAAAAAAAATGTTTATTTAATATAATTAGTAAACGTTAGAAGTTTTTAGATGATTTTTGTTTGTTGTGGTAGATTTGTGGTAGACTGTACATATATTCGTCCGTTAATTATACATCATACCAACTAACAATTGTTTTTCGTTTCAATCTTCGAAAACTTAAAATTGTTTTTTTCTTAACTATTTACATAAAAAAATAAAATCAAAAACAGCTCAAATATAACAACAATTCTAAACAAAGCAAAACATTCAGTCATTGTTCATTTTAATTTTATTCTTGACCACTAACATAGTAAATTTTACACAGTAAAAGGTAGTCGAGAGTCAAAAAAAGGTAGACGTAGGAAAACGTCAGACATTAAAGTATGGAAGAAGAAGGCGTGGAAAAGTAAAGTAAAACACTACGAAACATGGCTGCGTCACCAAAAGAACAAAAGAGAAAAGGAGAAAAAAAATCAAATTAAAAACAATTTTATTAAATTCAATACAAGTGTAGAAATCCGAGAGCCATATGAAGAGAATGTTGTATAATCATGAATGGGAGAAACAACAAACTCTGTGACCAAAAGAGTCATGACCCAAAAGGGATTAGGCAGGCAAAAAAACCTACCAAAAGAAATCCTGCCGCGGGTCAAAAAGATCATTTCAAATGTATATGGCCGGCAAAAACAAATTAAAAAAACAAAAACATTTTTAAACTACAAATTTAAGTCGATGTGAAATTTTGGAATGGGAGTGTCATCTGCAATCATTGGTTGACCGATAGTTGACAACTGGTTGCTTGTTTTCATTTGGGCTAACGGACAAACACAAAAGACAAAAGCCAAAACGAAAATACCTTTTTATTAAAAAGAATTAATTACTATTTAGCATTTAATTTTTAATTCATTGTAGCAAACTGTATCGCTTAATACCTAAATTATCTCCGGCACTAATGGAGGAACAATTGATTACTTTGTGTACTTGAACGCCAATTTCTGAAGGTTTTTGCAAAAAGACCCCAAACTTTGTTTTATATTTTTCAATGAGTTCGGAACTTTATTCCAAAACATAGGATCACGATAAGAAATTGATTGTTGACACAAAGAGTTAAAATACAACTTAGGCATATATTTAGATTTATTTCAGGTATTATGATTAGACGTTGCTTTTGTAAATGCATTTAAAATTACACTTGGATTTTTTCAAATAGTTTGTTTAAACATCAGCACATTTATATCTTTAAACAGCATTTTATTTATGTTTAATATTTCAAATTTTGACATGAAGTCATTGACGTTATAATTTCTTTTTAAACCATTAAACCATTTCATAATAAAACTAATTTTTGCAAATTTATTTTACCAGAGCATTTTTGCAAAGAATTTCTTACATCAGCACACAAGTTTAAGTTTTTCAAAAATCTGAAGTTGTTTTTTCTCAACTATTTTTACAAAACAAAAAAAATCAAAAACATCTCAATTACAACAAGGAGCAATTCGTTTATTTATCATCTCTATTTATCCTCCTGATTTGCAGGAAAAAATCGGAGGCGCTATACTTAAAGCAACCATCTAGTGATTACACAGACTAGCTATCTTATACTTCCCCACGATTTTTTAATTTG
Source organism: Diplosoma virens (assembly GCA_963680785.1). NCBI lineage: Eukaryota > Metazoa > Chordata > Ascidiacea > Aplousobranchia > Didemnidae > Diplosoma > Diplosoma virens. Next base: position 15,946 of record CAVMFT010000046.1, on the reverse strand, counting down.
CAATATATTGCTGTCAAGTTGAAACTTCTATTTTTCTGAATTTTATTTAGAAACATGACTGCAATTGAGAATTTTGGAAAAGATGCCAATCAAAAAAATTGTCTTTCGCAAGTTCACAACAGAATGACGAGTTAGATTATTAATCGCGACCATGATTCGGTAACTCTCCCACAATAAAACAAAACTACCATAAAACAAAATAATGCAAGAACATAACTCGTTTTTTTTCTATGTTACAATACATTTACAAACTTTGTTAATCGAGAAAAATTATAAAAATCTACAAATTTAAAAAAAAATTTTTTCAGATGCAGTCAAAACTCATCTGCGGTCATTAATAAAGCAGATCAATTTAAAAGTAGTTTTAATTTTAGATTACAATTTTTGTTGTACAAAAAAATCATTAGAATTGTTATTTGTCTACAGCGTATTTATTACAAATATTAGAAATATTAGCTGCCGGTATGTGCTTATTCTCTGTGTTGAATTTGACTATCGTTGATTTAGCTGCCACTATTGTATTTTGGAACAATTTTTAGTTTGGCTTACCAAAAATAATGAATTTGTAATGACCTCAGTCTGAGTCTCTACGAATTTTATCATTTATTGTTTAAACTCTTATGGCGTTTCTTATTAATTCCTTTCTTTACGACTTTTTCGGCTTGCACATTAACTAGAAAAACCTTAAAATATAAGTAGTGTATTCAAAAGAACACAAAATTAGGTTGAAAATACAGACTTTAAAAATAAAAAGATTTATAGGAAGATACATTACTTTACTTAAAATAATCTATGAAAAAATATAACTATGAAGAAAAAAAACGACAAGATTAAAATCTACAGTAAATAGTAAAATACTTTGAAAACATAAACAGAACGAAACAGACAAATTTATTTCATACGATTCAATATTAATACAACAATGCTCACAAAACAATAATAGTAAAAATAATAATAAAGAAGAAGAAAAAGATGACCTTGTCTTTCATCGCAATCATTTAATTTAGCCATTACAGCTTTTCTTATTGACTTTCAAAAACAAGTTTATTTAATTTCAAGCTTTCTTTAATAAAACTTTATGTTAGCCACTTATTTTGAATGTCAAAGAATTAAAAAAAAAGTCGACCAAGCGAATAGTGATGGTGTTAGTACGGAGTGGCCGCACCTGGCCCTTCCTTCAAAAACGTTAAAAGTGGCCTCCCTAAGCAAAATATTGCTCTATCTCTTTATGCTGACAGAGGTCCCCCTACCTTCCCGCTTCCAGAAATTGCTTCTTGCCCTTTGTTTTCACTCTAACTTTAAGACAAAAGTAAGAATAATGTATTCGATTCAAAGTAATGACCTTTTCTTTTTTTTTTTAGATATTACCATGTTTTTTAAAAAAAGCTACTTTTTCTTTTATCATTGCAAATTACATTTTATAAAGTGGCCCGTCCTTTTTCTTGTAAGCAACAGTGTCTCTCGAAGCTCAGTAAACCTCGATTGTCCTGAAATCGATTCGCCTGACGAAATCATCAGATTCACGCAAAGATCCGGTTTATACGCTGATAATGGTTTGGGTCTCAAATATTTTTTGATTCCTAGCAAAAAGCTGTAAAGTTATTAATTTCGCTTTAAGACTAATAACTTTAAAAAGAAAAGTTATTTTACGCAAAAGTTGCAATCATCAACTTGATTTTTAGGTATTACTTGTTGCAATAATCAACTTGATTTCTCTGTTTTCATTTCGCCAGCATGATCAATTGACAGCAAGAGTTAAGTCAAGTTGGTTTAATTTTTATGCTATCTAATATTCAATTTTTTTTATTAAAATGAATGAGCGCCCCTCTGTTAGTAAATGTTAATTTATGTAATTTGCTTATGCTAGTGATGCTTTGATGACTATATAATATTAAGGTTCGAAAGCAACGGTTATCAGTTCAAGTGGACGAACAAAAAAGATCTGACGGCAACACATTACGTTTGCATTGCATAAACAAAACATGAAAACCAGCGATTACAACTTCGTTTTATACGAGTATTTAAATAAAAACTTAGCGACAACTGATAACTAAAACAGATTCTATTAAAATAGTTTTGAATAAAATGGTGGTGTGCAGAAAATTAATGTTGAAAACCTGTTCCCACAAACGTAACTAATTTATTGATAAAAAAAAAAAAAGAAAAAAGTTTCAAAAGAAGAACATTAAAAAACCAAATCAAATAATGAAGATTTTGGTTGCTGAACGAACAAAACATCGGTCTATAAACTTTGATTAATTCTTAACTTTAGTTTATATTGTTTAACTCAACTACTTCTTGTTGGTTTATCCTGTTGTTTCTCAGCTTTTTAAAAGTTTCTTTCAACTTATCAAGAAGTGACGAATACAGTAATGGATTAAAAGCGCTGTTGATTGGAAGCAACAAACCAGCACTGACAATGTAAGCAACGTCATCCACATAAAATCCGCTGAGTTTGACAAATGCCATGATACAGATGGGAATCCAGCATAAAAAGTCGGTAATGATAATTCTTGAAATGCGTCTTTGCATTCTTGATTGCTGTTTGTCTCTTTGATTGTTCCTTATTCCAAGTTTATTTTCTTTTGCCTTTATAAACATGCAAATGTAACTTACTGCAATAAAAAAGAAACATAAAAAGTTGACGGTAATAATGACAAGGCTATATTCCCATGCAGATTCTCCTCGATAAACATAAAACCTTGGCATGCATACACTGGTCTGGCCATAATAACCAAACTCTGCTCCTGAAGAATATTCTGGATAATTGGTTTTGAGAAATGATTTTGTAGAATCCCAATCGTTGCAGTTGCATTCCATTGATTTATTTTTTAGTGTTGCCAAGCGACAAGCAAACTTAGTAACTTTTTCTTTATGCCAAATTTTTGAACGAGTGAATTGATTTGAAAACTCAACTTTGTTTTGCATAAAATAACTAAATATTTGATGTGGAATTGGCAAAACAGCAATAAGAAAAGCCATGATCCAAACTGAAGTGATGGCCAACTTATATTTACGAGTAGATATTGAAAGAGTGGAAAATGGTTTGTAGATTGCATACAAGCGAGTACTTGTTAACAAAACCATAAAAAAACAAGAAGCTTCACTGGATAGAACTGCAAGACTACCAATTAATGAACAACGTAAACTTGATCGCCACTCAAAATCGATTTGACCGTAATAACCTGAATAATAAGCGCTGTAAACTGCGATGCTAAGCAAATAAATTCCCATTATCATGTCAGCAATAGAAATGTTAAGAATAATCATATTTTGATATTTCGAAGCAGTTGTTAGTTTTTTTGTTTTAAGAAAATGAGTTGTTGATGTAATCACATACAAATTACCACTGATGACTGCAATACACATAATCCAAAAACAACTTTTCAATGCAGGATTCGCTATCATTTCTTGCTCTGATGAAAAGACACTGTTCTCATTATCTTTGCAGTCTTTCTCATCTCTATTATCATCACAATCTTGCTTCCCATCACATACCTGATCAATATCTATACTGACTTTGTTTCCTGCTTTGCAAGCAAATCGTTTCGAACAGTTTAACTCATCGAATCCTTTTGTGCAATTTGATTCGTTTGTGATACTATAAAAATTGTCTTCTATGCCGTCACAATAACGATCACCAATGTTATAATCGTTGTGACAAGTATCATTACAAAACTCAGGTGGGTCATTACAAATGTAGTTACATTCATCACTGAGATCATTACATTCTGGTCGACCGTCACATAATATTGCTGGACGACGATCTTCCATTCTAGTTTGACATGTTTTTGTGGATTTTGCACTGTCAGTATTTACGTTAAAAATGGTTTTATAATCAAAATTCGAACTTAAATTTAAATTGCGATCAACAGAAGACGAATTACAAGATGGAAATCTGATGTTACACAGATCAAAGTCCAAGTATTGTTCACACAAACACTCATCAGACCAGTCGTAACAATCAAATAAACCATCACACACTTGATTGGATGAAATCAACAAACGTTGATCAAAACATTGAAAACAGGAATTGTTGATGCAAAGATCAGATTCGTCTCTGCACTGTGCAACATTATCACACAAATTTTTTTGAGGCAAAACACACTTTCGTTCTGAATCAACAGCAACACATTTAAAGCCGTGTTGATGTTGAATTTCATCACTTTTGTCAAGACAATCAACTAGGCCGTTACACAACTGATATGTTAATCCTAATCTACCATCATTGCATTGAAAAGCACGATTACATTGTTTAGTCGTATTATGAGAACAGTTAGAGACACAAATAACATTAGTTTCATAGTAATCGATAATAGAACAGAGAAGCGAAGAAGCGTTGTAACAAGTTGATGTATCACAAGAAATAAGCGAATTAAGATTGCATTGTGTTACGTTATTTAACCTGTTGATTGTGACATTACACTGACCACAATTTACGGTTTTTTGAACTTGATAATTTTCATCACTTCCATCAGGGCATTGTTCGATTCCATCATTTTGTTGCTTGATTGGAATGCATCCAGTGAATGTATTGAACCGGATGTTCTTTATCTTGCAATCAACAGGATTGTTTTTGTAACACCGACATTGAAATTCAGTTTCATTGCAAGAACAATTCAACTCATCTGATTTGTCAATGCAATCATAATGTTGATTGCATTTTTCTGTAAAATAAAGAATATTTGTCAAAACGTGTTAAATCAAAAAAATAATTTTACGTGGTTTTAAAATACGTTTTATACTCGGCCTACTAAAGAAACAGCCGATCTTCTTGATGAGGGCATTAGTATGTCCTACCAGCAAAATTTCTTAGTGTCCCAATCGAAAAACAATTTTTGCAGTTTCGTATTGTAAAACAATAGTCGAAACGTATATTCAATAGGAAAATGCATCACCAATTTTTCAGAAATATTTCACCCCTTTGGCCTGGTAGTTTTTTCGCTTCAATGTAACATGTCCCTCCGTATTCTTCAATAGGCCGTGGTTTTATTTAAATTTTTAGACAAACTTACTTTTGAACTAAAAATTATTAATACATATATGTATTTTAAATTTCATACTTTAGAAAACAATAAAAATTGTAATTATCATGACATATGGCCAAATGGTTTGCGTCTTCTCTTTCATGGGTACCATGAAATGTTTGGTGCCTGGGCTATGGGCAAAAAATGAGCTTGCACTTGAAATTTGCTAAAATTTTAATTTTATTTTAATTAATCCAAAGAAAAAATTTCGACACAATGTAAAAGAAAAAAAATTTTAAACTTTTGTTATCTTTATTTTTTAGGGCTATGTCTAAACAAGTTTTCAATCAAAATAGTTTTTTTAATTCGAACAACACAGTTGAATTAAATAATTTATTTATAGCGTTTACACTGGCTTTTCTATAACAAGCTATGCATACTTTTCTGTTTTTTTTTTAATTTTGAAAGAAATAATTTGTCTTCACCTGATTATTTACAATTTGAAGAGTTTTTTTAGTTCTCTACTAAACATTTTAAAATGACTCAAACGGCGACAAAGTCTTTGCTAATTTCTTTATCAAACCAATAAAGTAATTTCACTTGGTCATGTGGAAGTTTAATTGTTTTATTGTCAAAAAATGCTAAATGCTAATTGTTAAAAATTTATTTTAAATTTGTTACTTTATTTTCTGCTGTTTATATTGCAAATATTAGCTGGATGTTATCTATTTCCACATGTTAGTAAGGGGCAAAATATACTGTATAACTCAAATTTTAATCTGTTTGTGCAACAGCATAAACTAGAATAAATTTTCATTTTTTTCAAGTCTTATTATTCCCTTCGTTCTATTACTACATAGCCATATGACCAAAACAGTTAACACTCATTTTGTTTGGTTATAAAAGAAAACCATTGCAGATTTTTCTTCTATACTTTTGTTTATATGTAAAAAAATATGTCGGCTAAAAATAAAAACTTTCCTGTTTTTTATCCTGAAGTGTTACAAAAAAGACGTTTGTGGAGCTAGGCCGAATAGAATTATTGCAAAAGTTTAGCTTCTATTTGTTTTCAGATATTGTTTGCGCAATTGACGCCGACTTTATCTTAACAATATTAAAAACCATGCATTGTACTAAACTTATGGTCATTGACACACACGAAAACATGTTTTCGTCAAAGACCATTTAAACTTTGGATGAAATAGAGATTTTGGAAATTGATTAAAAGTGATGACCTTTTTTTTTAGTCTTTACTTTAAATTTGGAACGTTAATAGAGAAAAAATAATCTGGCTTTATTTTTTTACGTTTGGTTTTTTTTGAAAAATTATTCCGGCAACCCTGAATATAACGTTATCGATCACAGTTAATGAAGCGAGATTTGAGATCCTTCAGACAAAGAAAAGTGTCGGTAGCATTATACTTAGAGCTTATCTTCTGTTTTGCTTCTGGTAGAAAGCTTTCTTACCTTAATTTCAAATATAATTAGATAAAATTTTTTTCATTTAAACTCAAGAAAATCTGGTGTGCATAATTTTTCTGGAAACAGCATTTAAACTTATTTTATAAAATCTTAGCAGCGTGGTCGAGTGGTTAGTGCGTCGGGATAGTGATCGACAAAGTTTCGGTTCAAAACCTACTCGCGCCATTCTGTTGTGTCCTTGGGAAAGACACTTTGCGGCACTTTCCCCTGCTTGGTGGTCTTGGCAAGCAGTTCTAATTTGAGTCCTATCTTTATTAAATTCCAAGTGGACAGCAATCTTGGTATCTCCGGAAGCAGATTAGGGTAATTGCTTACCCTACGTATTAGTGCCACCGTCGCTTTCTTGCAAATCAGGAGGATAAATAATGAGATAAAAAAATTTTAAAAATACATAATTATTTATTTTAATTAGATAATTAAATTTCAGACCACGAAATTTGTTAATTTAACATTAGTTTTATTTTATTTGCCCCAACAGACTGTTTCATCTGCCTGGGCTCGTCTGGGGGCGGTTATAAATCTGAAAAAACAAAATAAATTGATAAAAATTAATAAAAATACAGTTTAAACAAACCGCTTGAATGCCGGCGAAAAACGTAAAACAACAAGAGAAAAACTAAGGATATAATATTGATCGATAATGAATTTTATTGCCAAGAAAAAGTTTTTTACATAGCTTGCTCTATTGTTTGAAAATAATGGGTAAATTTGAAAAGTTAAAATTTTGATTAATTAGACTGCACTGGAAACTACGGCAAAAGGTGCACAAGAGATGCGTTTAAAAATAAAAATTATCAGGGTACGAATTAAAATTAAAACAGTAAACTTTTTTACAGGATATAGTTTAAGATTATTTTTAATTCGATAAGTATGTAGTGTAGAGGTGGGTTATTTTATTTGCTGATCAAGAAAGTGGGTAAAGGTGAGATGTAAAAATAAGGTGAACCGAGTGTGTGGATATATTTATTAACTGCCAGCGTAATAAAAACTTTGTAATTTAAATTTACTTCGATGTCAGCATTTTAAAACCAACTCTGAGCGTTTGTTTAGTAATTTTTTGGGGTCAGCCTGAAATATTTGTAATTTTTCTGATAAACTTACAAAATTCATTTATCGATCAATATTACATCCTTAGTTTTTCTCTTGTTGTTGTTTTACGTTTTTCGCCGGCATTCAAGCGCTTTGTTTAAACTGTATTTTTATCAATTTTTATCAATTTATTTTGTTTTTTCAGATTTATAACCGCCCCCTGACAATCCCAGGCAGGTGAAATAGTTTGTTGGGGCAAATAAAATAAAACTAATGTTAAAATAAAAGATTTCGTGGTCTGAAATTTAATTATCTAACCGCTTTGATTCGACGTCATTGAGTACTTTCCTGATGAACACCGACCAAAAATTTTGAAAAATTCCTAATTATTTACTTGTGTTTATGCCTTTTATCTTAGAGCATGAAAACGTCGAAGGCGTTATACTTAAGGCAGCCGTCAAGCGATTACGGCGATCTACCTTTGAAAACGCCAAGATATTGCTGTCCAATTAAAAGTTTTTATTTGTTTTTCTAGTTTTATTTAGAAATATGACCGAAATTCAGAGCTGTTTGCGAAAGACATTAAACAGAGTAGAATATCGTGCAATGCATTTTCCAAGGAGAGATCAAAGTAACACGACTAAGTTTTGAACTGCTACTATATTGATCTCGTTCTTCATCAACATAGCACTCTTAACCACTCGGCCACACTGCAGACGACACTGCCGGTTTTGTCAAAAAATTTGTGGTTTTCGGCAAACCGAAGGAGCCCAATAAAAGTTTTCATATTTAAAACGTCATATAAATAATTGTCTCTATTGTTTTAAACTTTATAGAGATTAGATTGCTCTATTAGTAATTGCAGATCTGTAGAAACTAGTAACTTGCTATTAAAAAAATGCTTGAACACTTTTGGGGGAAAATGATGCAAAAAATTTGCCTCAACATATTCTAGATATTGTTTTTCTCGATTATTGGACAAGTATAAGTAGTTTGGATTAAAATTTTTTAAACTTAAAGAGGACTATTTGTGTCGCTCTTTGTTAAAGGTTTTTTGAAAATAATAATTTTGGCCAATTCATTGTTAAGTAATCAAATACTATTGTATAAAAATTTAATTGAAAAATGCATTCAATGAGTTAAACTAAAAAATGAATTCAACCTTATCACAAATTTTTATAAAATTCTTGCTACAAAAATTTTTTACAATTGTCAAAATCAGCTTTGCAACAGCGCTGAGAGGACATTTAAGCTGCATGCATTTTTTCCTATTATAGTTCACGGTCTCACTTTACTTTACTTTAATCTATTAAACGTTATAATACTAGACACACAGTAACAAACTTATTTATACTAAACTAACTTAAAGTTGATGATGATAATTTAAATAGATTGCTTATCACTTCTTCGCAGTTATAAAAAATGATCTTCTGACAAAAAAATAAGGCTTAATATAATGTCTTAATATAATACCAAAACCACGATATTTAATAACATATAGCAATAGTCAAGTATTTACCCCGAACTGCTTCCAGAGATATCATGATATTACTATCCGGTTGAAATTTTTTATTTGAATTTTTTTAGTTTTTATTTAGAGATTTCATCAAAATTCAGAGCTGCTTGCTAAAACCACCCAGCAAGGAAAGCGCCGTAAAAATTGTTCCCCAAGGACTCATCAGAATGGCGCCATCAATCACAGCGCTCTTAATTATTTGACTACGTTGCCGAGATTACAGTTTTTGCTATTTTATATGCAAAAATTTCTTATTTTTCTACAACGCAAGATTGCATGTTGAATTAACAAGCAACCCTAAAATGTTGTACGACAGCCTTGCTTTGTGTGGTCGTCTCACTAAACCAACAGCGCTGCAAATCTGTTCAACTGAAGCAAAAGTCCGAACTTACAGTATAATTCGCAAGTTTAAAAAGATTAGTACATTTTTTTGCATATTTTTATTCCAATTTAAAAATATTTAAGGTACGGTTGAGGTCAAAACTTTGTGCAAATATTTGAAAAGTTGTGCTCTTGGTGTTGCAGTTGTTTGATTTGTTGGTTAATTTTTCCTCATATATTTGGCAAAAGTTCTTAGCACATTTCACCAACTGTTTTTTGTGAAAACGAGAAAAAGCTTATTGCTGGATATATTTTGTTGGTTATATGCTTCAATGGCATTATGTGATACGCGAGCGTTAAGATTCAAATCCACAAACTCTCAAACAAACTACGGTATTACATTACATAAGCTACTGTAAATTGTATTTCTGTCAATTAATCTCTCAGCAATCGTTGCTTTACATACCAGTGAATTATTGAAATCTACTGTAAGTCTAAATTTCTTTTTAAAAAGTTTTAAATTTGATAAATAAAGCACAAAATTAACTTTTCAGTCATTTTTTTACCACAGTTAATTTCCTTCTAAAAATTAAATGTATTGTCTTTGGCATTATACGTACATTCAAATCAAGATTTAAAACAGCTTTTCTATTTTTTCTAACTCGTAGAAATTTAAAATAATCATAGATTTGATTGCAGCAGTCTTATCTAAATAGTTTCAAGTTTATTGAAATAAAAATTTGAGTTGTTTTTTACCACAGATAATGTTTATGACGTCATGCATTCAAATCAAAGCCAAAGCAAGCTTTTTTTTATTAATTTCTAACACTTTCTAACAAAACTAAGATTTAAAAGACCTGAAAGGAACTCAATTACCAGACCTTTAGAACTGGCGCCGAGTTGTGAAACAAAGACAAAATATATGAAACAACTTTTTTGTCTATAACACAAGTAAACCAAAAAAAACTGTTGCTTATCATTATAACCTACTTGCTTATTTGTTTCAAAATTGATCTGAAATTAATTGATTTCAAATTTGCTTTTTTGTGTAAAGGCTTCCTTTAATTAAATACCTATTTTTGGTTTTTTGTTTATGTCACTTATACCGAATATGAAACGTTTTTAGCCCAACATTGTTTACAAGCAAGTCACAGTAGTAACAAGAGAAAAATTATTGAGCAGGCCAAAAAGCAGATTTTGCAAAACTAAAAACAAATCACAAGTAAAATACAAGTGAAACTCCTTGCTTTTAATCTTTAAATATTTTATTTTTTTCTTGGAATTTAAAAACTAATAAAATATCTATTGTGTTGTTTGCTTTGTATTTTCTTTTTGTTCAACTTCATTATTTAATGTCGCTTTGATTTTTCAAAGATGTTGCGTTAATTCGCTTAGTAGAGACATAGAGTACGTCAAATTTAAAGTAAAACGATTCGAGTATTAAAAACATTTAGCCATATGATTCGAAGATTTCTAAATAGTTTATTTTAATATCTCAAAAAAACTGATTGTTAAGTTAAAAATATTGATTATATTTTTTGGTTTCTGTCGATTGAGTTTGTTTTGTTATCTTTAATACTTTTCCATTTCAATACAGTAAATCTTTTAAAGAACATTTATCTCACAGTAAAAAAGTTGAGAATTACTAGTTTACCATATAATTTACTTGAAACTTCTTTTTCTTTATCTACCATACATGGCATTTTTTGCTTTGACTAATTGCCTGAAAAGTTATGACGTCTTTGTATTAAAGAGTCGATTTGCGGTACAAAACTTTAAGATAGCTTTGAAAAGCGTGTTCATTCCTCAAAAACTTTTCATCTGACACTCATCGGGAGGAATAGTCAGAATAAACTAAGAGCAATCCGATAGCACTATCAAGATTCAATCAGGATTTAAGCACGATTGGATTGCTCTCAGTTCATTCTGTCGATTCCTCCCGATGAGTGTCAGATGAAAAGTCTTCGGAAAATGAACACGCTTTTCAAAGCTATTTTAAAGTCTTTGTATTGCCACTAACAAGTAATGACGAAGTAAATTGTGGCAACTTCAAACACAAAGTTTCCACGATTTGTAAGTTAATGCCTTAAAAAATCTTTCATGTTATTATTATAGAGCAGTGGTTTTCAACCTTTTTCACACCGCGACCCATTTTGCAACCCAATGTAACTTAACGACCCCTTTTTAAAAAAATTCTTATGTCGGTTATTTTATGCGTTTGTGAAGGCGCATTAAACAGAAAAATTATTTAAAATAATTTATCTTGTAAATAAAACATTAATTAAATTTGACACCCACAAAGCAATACTGTGATATGTTGATATGACTTATTTTGGCGGGCTCTAGCTACCAGAGCAAACCATAGATCTTGCTCTACAATTCGTTTATTCCTGGTTTTGTTCTTTCTTCCGAGAATTGCAGAGAAACCAGTCTCACACAGCCATGTAAACCAAAAAAGGATCAAACTTCGAATGGTTGTCCTTGCAAACTCTGGATAACGAAAAAGCAGTGATTGATCGATATGCAAGAAAGTTTTTTTGTATCCGAAGTTAAATAATTTTATCGGGCTAATAACTCGAATATAGAATTATGTTTGTGGATCATGCTGATATCGTGCTCTTCATCATTAAAAAGCTTCTATCTACTCAGCCACACTGTTGACATTCATACTAAAGTATGCTTCATAAACTTTTTTGTTTACCCCTACCAATAGGTTTTGTATTTCATTTACCCACGAACCAATTCAATCAAAAAACAGGTCTTTACTTAATTTTTGAGCAATGGATCCAACTTTTTCTTTTTTTTGGTTTTTACTTGACGTTGTTACAATAATAGTTTCAAAACAACGGCACGCAAGTTTCCGTGCTTTCTCGGAATAGTTAGTCTACTTATAATAGTTACTTACTTTACATAGTATAAGCTTGCTTAGTTTTTGGTTAATTTAAATGGTTACTCTGCTTTTGCTTGTTCAACCCTCGTTTGCCGCTCTTTATTGGTGTACCTTTATAAAAACTCTTTCCCGATTGAGAAACGCTGAACTAAGATTCAAATGCTAAGTCAACAAGTCTTCAGTTCCGTTCTATTTTCTCTTATTTCTGCTCCGCCACATAGTAAAAATAAAACTATAATTATTTAATAATCAACATAATAAAGGCTGCGGATTGGAAAAAGAAAGAAGCAACAAAGCTTGCAAAAATAGTAATGAATTATGTGTAGAAGTTGTATTAGAGGAAGCAAGGTTGTTTCATCACAATATAAATTTATTGTATAAAAAAAACTAAAAAAACAAAACAAAGTTTTTTACATGGATTATATTCGTGTAAGCAGGTACGCCCTCTTGATGACAAACACGACCAACGCTGCCTATAAATTCAACTCCAAGTTTTATCGATTTTTGTGTTTTTGAAAAACACGCTTTACAACATTATTGTATTTTCCGCTTGGCGGCGTTACCAAGCAGCTCTATAAAACAAATAACAAAATTAAACAAACAAAAAGATTCTGCATATTTAGAAAATAGTTTGGGTTAATTACTTGACCGAGCCATTAAGTTTAGCGCCTTCAGCCTAGTCCTGTGAGTCTGGAAGGTAAGAAGATATGCTGTTCATGATAATGAAGATGATGATGCTCGCTAAGGCTTTTCAACAAACCTAACCTGCTCAAGGAGAAATAATGATACAACAAGAAGCCAATCACATATACTGTATTATATAAAGCTATTTTTGTCAATTTTATCATTTTATTCTCTTATTATGCTTTTTAATTTTTGCACAAACACTTCCACGTACCGTATTTACACTGTAAATTTTGGGTATTTTTAAGGGTGGAAATTAACAACCTTATGGATGGAAATTTTGAAAAGCATAGTTTCTACCCCCTTCTGCCTGTTATTTTTTAGAAAAAGATGGTAATTTCCATGCAGCGAGGATGTGATTATCTACTTAAGATGGTTGTTTCCATCATTCGCGTTGGCATCGAACAAGCAAACACCCTTAAGGGTGAAAATTAACATGTTTATTTTTTTTCAAAGTTTATTTGTGTATTTCTAGACTTTTTATCGTAGGCAGATTCAACCAATTAGCATTTTATTGCCAACGACTTTTCTGTATACGTTTTAAATTCAAAATTAAATTTAAAGATGTCGTTTTAAATTAAATTAAAATTTTTGCAAGTAATTTTGAATTAATTTAAAACAACATTTTACTTGAAAAAATTATGATATTTGCGTGGCAAAGTATAAATTTTGCAAAATGCAATACGGAGGACAAACAAAAAATAAATTTTCTACCCGATGAAATAACCACCGCTCATTCTGCAATAAATTTAGAATGTTAAGAATGACAATAACCAAGCTGTCCTCCTTGATTATTTTTATAAATTTCATTTTGACGTTTTTAATGCTACTTGATATCACAGAACAGTGTTTTTTTAAGGCGTTTTGAGGAACCGAAAAGGTCTCTCAAAATTGTGCAGGGGTCTCTCAAAATCTGCTTCTACAATAGTGAACAATAAGAAAAAATATTTAAAAAGTTAACTTCCAAAGCTGTGTTCAACGTCATAAATCCCAGTGCGCCACTAGTCTGCTAGGTTACGGCAAAATTAAACGGAAATTGTCACAATTGACTTTTGAAATCATCACAAACAACTTTTGTAAAAGTCAATTGTTACGATTTCACTTCAATCATTTTTACTAAATCACTAGTAAAAATGATAATGTTATGTGGCGACTAGACTACTTCGCTTAAGTTCATTAATAAACTCTTTTAGGAAGCTGTTGGAGAAAAGTATACCGGTAAAACATTTATTAATTTTTTTTAATTTATTAATTTTTGTTAATATTGTAAAAGTCAGTGTTTGGAGAATTTAGTTAGTTTTTACTTAGAGAGTTTAGTAAATATTTTAAAGAGTTATTGGAGACAGGGCCTTGGGATTTCGTGGTTAGTCTACAGTGCAGAATGCTAAAATAAATATGAATAAAATTTTTTTGTCTTATAATTGTAATTGAGCCTTAAACCCATTTATTTGTTTACTATCGTTTAAAGTGCACACACTTAGCCTGTTAAACGTCATCAACGGCATATCTCGTTTCTAAGAAAAGCGAAGAAGCAAGGTAATTTGGGTATTATTTAGTAATTGCCATTTTTAGTTAATTGTTTTTTAAATTTAGGGAAATCCCCAAGGCTTGTTAGGTTAATAACGGTTAACGATATATGATACCGTATTTTCAATGCCAAGATTAATTAATTTGGCTTTAATCTATTATTTGCCACCTTTAGTTAATTGTTTTTTAATTTTAGGGAAATCCCCAAAGCTTTTTGGGTCAGCAACGGTTAACGATATACTAGACCCCGTTCTTGGACGTGAATCTACGTCTTTAAAAAACCTGACGCTTAACAGGTTAAAGGAACTAGAGCGGCTTTGTTGATCTTTTCCATCAACCCTTTTGATCTTAGCGGGAGTTTGCGGTATTTAATTTCACTACAGTTTTTACAGTGTTCATTTTTTCATCTTCGTTACGTGATTGATAATTATGACGTCAGCTGTTGTCCAGCTTGCCTTGCAGTTTTATTGCGGCTTCACTTTGTGTCTTCGAGTCAGGACCCGATTAGTATAAGTAAAGTTTTTTAATTTTTTTTAATTCTTAAAAAAACTTTTCTGATTTTTTACATTTTTTGAACTAATGATGATCTTTATAGGTCGAAATTGATGTTTCGTTATGAATTAGTTAAGTTTTGGTTTTTAATTTCCGTATTAAATATTGGGCCCACTGAACTTTGACCAATTTTATTAATGAGTTTATGTATCGAAAAGGAGTTAAATGCGACGTAGAACGAAATAAACGAACCAAAGCTAATAAATTTTAGAACTCGTTAATTTGTACCA
Source organism: Diplosoma virens (assembly GCA_963680785.1). NCBI lineage: Eukaryota > Metazoa > Chordata > Ascidiacea > Aplousobranchia > Didemnidae > Diplosoma > Diplosoma virens. The sequence goes on along the minus strand of CAVMFT010000046.1, from coordinate 748 downwards.
AATCACATTTCGTTGGGCATTTTAATAGATCTTTTCAAAAAAAGTGACGAAATGAATAAGCCCCGGCGTGAACGTAATAATCAGTCAGACCAAGCAGTCGGAGTGCGAGGATGCAAATAATAAGATACTAAGATGCTAGAATTTAGTTTTGTGCATGCATCTTTGAAGTTTTATAGTCTACGCATTCATTAATTGCCATGCAGATGTGCCATTTTTATAGGGTTCGTAATCGTAAATCATCAATTTCTAAGGAAATGAAGGAGTTTTTTATTGAATTGCCAATAAGCAATTTTATTTATAACTGGTTTTTATCTAATTTAAGTGCAATTTTTGTAATGTTTAGACTGAAATTCGTTCATAAAAACTTTAGCAAATCAGCAGAATAAAGTTAAAAAGTATTTAAGTAATTGACTCATTTTAGACCTTTGCTCCAGCAAAGAAACTTTTGTTCGGAGTCTCAAAAATCCCATCAGTTGTTTTTGCATCGATCTAATTTTTTTAGACAAAAACTTAGTTCTGTGACGTACGTACAAGCATTTTCTAATCCCTCTAACTTTGTTTTATAGCTTTAAGTCAATGCTCCGCAACCGATGTGCCGCAAGACAATGCTAAATGTACCACGGGTTAACAATAATCTAATCATACATTTTTAAAAGATTTGTTTTGGGTTTCGTTCTTTATTCGCCTTGCTTGCTTTATAAACTTTTAAATTTTGGTGAATCGCTTAAGCCTACGAGGTTAGTAACGG
>CAVMFT010000045.1:0-10000 GCA_963680785.1 Diplosoma virens | reverse complement strand
AATTTGATTTTTGTTATACCTTTGCTTAATTTTTTTTGGAAACCTTGGTTTTTGTCATAACTATCTTCATTCTTTTTCTATTAAACCTCAATTTTTATTATATCTTTGTTTATTTTTTTCTAAACAATCTTAATTTTGAATAAAACTTTTTTCAATTTTTTTTAGACAATCTTGATTTTTGTCACACCTTTGTTTAATTTTTTCTAAACAACCTTGGTTTTATTACACCTATCTTTAATAAACAAACTTGATTTTTATTATACTTATCTTTGCTTTTTCAAAAATTTCCTAAGAAGCTTAAGTTCTATATACCTATCAATATATTTAATTTTTTTCTGAACAAGTTTAATTTTTTTTACATCTTTGTTGAATTTTTCAAAATTTCTCTTTGTCAACCATGATTTTATTAAACCTTTGCTGAATTTTTTCTTTAGGCAACCTTGATTTTTGTAACACCTATCTTCAATTTTTTTCTAGACAAATTCGATTTTTGTTATACCTTTGTTCAATTTAAAATTTTTTCTTTAAGCAACCTTGTTTTTTGTTATACTTATGTTCAATTTTTCGAAAATTTTACTTAGTCAATCTTGATTTTTGTTATATGTGTATGTTTAATTTTAATAGTTTTTATTGGTAACCCTGATTTTTAGATATCTATCATTTTAAAGTTTTTTTCTTGACAACCTTGATTTTTGTTATACCTAACCTTAATTTTTTCTCTAACAACCTTGATTTTTGTTATAAGCTTTGTTCCATTTAAAAAAATTTTTCTTGGCAACCTTGATTTTTATTATACTTATTTTCAATTTTTTTCTAAGCAACCTTGTTTTTTGTTATACCTGATTTGATCTAATCTATTTTCTTTCTAATGACTAAGCTGCGTTGTCCAATTGACGAGAACGCTCAATCGAAGTCCGGTTTGAAATACATTGAAGCGCTATTTTGTAATTCTAAACAAAAGAAACAAAACGTAAAAAACACGACAATGATGAATTTAAAATTACCAACTTACGAAAATTGTTTCCAACGCAGTTCCAAATTTAGATTAGAACAAAGTAAATAATAACTAACAATTCTGAAACAGGAAAAAAATTATCACTAGATTCAACAACCACTATGACTTCAAAAAGCTGCTTTTTAATCTGCAGCGTGTATCTCAGCGAGTCTATAAGAGTAATCAATTTATCTTCAAGTCGTCGATGTTAGAAAATTACACAATTTAACACTAGAAGGACGGGACGCGTCAATTGACGCATTTTTCACCTTTGCGCGTCTATAACTTTTAAACCGTACCGATTACAACACTCATATTCCCTGACTTTTTCTAATTTGGCCAAATCCACATACCTTGAAATTTTCATGTTTCTCTTTTATCGGTGAAGCGAAATGGAGTGGCAACTACCTAGAAGGACGGCGTGCGTCAATTGACACAGTACTGTTTTATTACTGAAAACGTACCATAAAACGCATCGCCGCTTTTTACAGATTATATCCAACGAAAGATTAAAAAATAAAAGATGAACAGCTGCTGTCTGCATTCAGAACCCTGAGAAAATTCACAACTTTTTGTGTGAAAGAGCAGTCCGAGATACTTACTGTAACTTCAATGCAACTTACCGTTACTGCAGTACAAAGCAAAAGTTTTGTAACACGCATGTTATCAGATAAGTTTAGAAGTTTATCTAGAATGTTTTACTGTACTTTTTATAATATATTTATTTTTAGAAATTACAGTACTTTCTAAAAGTCTAAACTGCTAAAAATATCTAGAGAGAGAATTGCAGCAAGTCGTTAAAAATTTTGCAAAATTTTTCCTCAGACTGCTCTGATAACGATGGCTCTGACAGTGAAATCAACACAGTTGTAAATGCAGCATTGGCCAGTGTACCAGGGGTAGAATCTGACGAGTCAGATAGCGACGATGAAGCTGATGACCAAGCTACACATTCTGTCGTGCAAAGTAGACCAGGTCTGATTCAAGGTAGGGATGGGTCAAAGTGGCGAAAGATTACAGTGTCATCTGCTGCTCTGGGCCAATTGCAATCTCACAATATCCCGCGATTTCAACCTGGGCCTACATCATATTCCACAAGTCGTATTGATACTGACAGCCCGGTTTCATCGTTCCCGATACTATTTGATAAACCAATGTTGAGAAACATAAAAAAAATGCACAGTTGAAAAAGGACAAACGAACTGGAGATCAGACTTAGGATATGTCCTTGCATGAATTAGATAAATTTATTTGGTTGGTGGTTGCTCGTGGCGTGATTGGAGGACGAAACTTCCCTCTGAAGAGCTTTTGGGGAAAATCGTGGGGTTGTCAAATGTTTTCACAAACCATGCCAAGAGATAGATTTGTTATAATTATGAGGTTTCTTCGCTTTGACCTGAAGATGGAAAGACGTAGAAATCTTTGTGCCCACAGATGTTGTTGAAGCTCATGGCTCCACTTTTTCAACAGGGTTACAATGTCACGTGTGACAATTATTTTACCTCACTTGGTCTTGATTTGAAACTAGTAGAGAAAAAGTGCAGTCTTGTTGGTACATTGCGCCAGAATATAAGAGAAGTTCCGAAGGAATGCAAAAAGAAAAAGGAACTGCATGAAACCGAAGTGTTTAAGTATGATGGCCAAACGGCAGTCATTTTCCTTGGCAACCTTGATTCTTATTATATTTATTTTCAATTTTTTCTAAGCAACCTTGTTTTTTGTTATACCTAAGTTCAATTTTTTTCTTGGCAATCTTAATTTTTATTTATAGTTAATTTTAAAATAATTTTTAAAAGTTTTAAACAAAAATTTTACTGATCGGTTATTTGTGTTCAATAAACAGATGCTTCATAATAAAAAAAATTCGTCTTTTTTCCACTTTTATTATTTAATAAATCAAACTCAAACATAGTTATTATTTTTCTGCAGTATGAATTCGCTTTCTTGTGTTAACATTTTATTTATTTCAAAAATGAATTCAGTTCTAACTATGTTTAATCTTTTGGTCATTTTTATAAACTTTTAATAATAAGAAAACTACTTGTAGTCACTGTAAGCTTGACAAAGTGTGTCAAGGTTTCCTCTTGCACAAAAGCTTACTATTCATACCGTATCGCGTTTCCTGTTGAAACTACGACGTATTCACGATCGGTGTTTGAAAATCTGATTACCTTTTAATTTTCAGTGTAAAAATAGAATAAGCTAAAAAATTTATAATGCACCTTGATTTTTATAATTTTTAACAACAATTTGTAAAAGAAATTTTATTACAAGCTTGACCCAAAAAATTCGATATCAAGACACCGACTTAAGCTTAGCTGCTAGTTTGATTCCCAGTCAGTACAACAACCGTTTATGTTAAAAAATTTTGCATTTTTTTACTTTTACTAAAGAAATTCATTATAAAACTGAACATTTTATTGCATTTTACCACCTAAATTTTTTAAAATTAACATAAAATTTGAAGCAAAGAAGGCCAATGTAAGTAAGATCAATTTCAAGAAAAGTCGGTTGTTTTTTGAAAATATAATAAGATTTATTCTATCAAGTCCTATCACAGTTAGTTGTCATATCCACACGAAAACAAACCAAGCTGAAATTTTTAAAATAAAACTCTTTTTAACTTTATGACTAGCTCAAAATCTAAAAATAAACTCTTCAAAAAGCAAGATTTTTAACAAATAGCTACAAACTCGCCTTCAGGATACGGTTTTGCTTGGGGTAAGAAACACAAATAAAGTAAGAAACCAACAAATTCACTCTTTTATCTTGAACGTTGCTAACCTCTGAGAAAAATGTTTGGACAGTGACCTTGTGAAAAAAACCTTCTACTCTACTGGTATTAAAAATTAGACTTTTAAATTTAATTTTCCATATCGTTTTCTACACCAACGTTTTAAACTATTGTAGAAAATTTTTTAACGACTCTCTTAAAAATCGAAAATGTAAAATATTCAATAAAGCGTAAAACTTCTTAAAGGTTGACTTAATTTTAACTTGATTTTTAGTCAGGTTTAGCTTCAATGTTTTACATTTTAAAACAAAAATTCAACATGTTTTTAATATTTTTAATTTATTCTTCTAAAATAAAATTTTTTATTTATTTTATTCCAACGTAATATTGTTTGACATGTTAAAAAAAGAAATTCTATGCAAAAAATTATTGGTTAATTCCAAGAAAAAATTTTGAAATCATTGTAATTAGAATTAGATTGGTAGCGTTGATTAACAACTAATTACGATTAGTCACCATCCCCCAAACTTAACGATAACCATTAGGATAAAACGAGTAAAAACGATTCAAGTTAAATCAAATTAGAAACTTTTTTGTTTTTTTACTAACTTAATAAATCTTTGAAACATCAATTTTTTTTAAAAAAAGACCGCTTGACACTAGTTAAACCAAGAACATTTCAGTTTTTATTTCTGCAAATAAACGTTTTAACCAAAAGTTTCATCAATTGATATTAACAATTGATCTACGAATATAATTTTATATATTTTACACACGGAAATTTTGTTGTCAGATTCTTAAAATTATCACTATTAAAAATTTTCTCAAAAGGCTCACATTGTAAAATTTTAGTATAGAAACAGTGGATTTCTTCTACGTGAAAAAATTTAACTTTTTTTGAAAATCTTATCTTTCTTCCAAGTGTCTTACATTTTAAAGTTTTTAATACAAAAACACTAGCTTGCTTAAAAAAATCTAAAACATTTTTCCTGAAAGTGTACATTTTTTTCTAGAAGTTTATTTAGTTTTTAGAACAAAATCCTAAAAAATTATATTTTATTTTTAATTTTTGCCATTGTTTTAACGCATAGCAACAATTCAACCTCAAAATTTTTGTCACAATTTTTTCTTATTTGCGCGAATGTTGTAATTTTGTCAAACTCTTTGTACAATTGTTGCACAGAGGCAAATATTTCGACTTTTGCACAATTCAAAAGTTTTCATTTTACTTAGTTTTTCCTTTCCAAAGTGAAAAGAGTCACATTAAAGGTTTTACTTCAACTAAATATCGATTTAATTGTTTTAAATACTAAGCAACAATACAAACATTTCAAAGGTTATTTAAAAATAAACTAACAAAAAGTGACTAATCAAGTCTTATTAGACTCATCTCCTTATTAAAAGATATCTATTTTTAACTTAAAGACCTTTTATTTTCACCTTGTAACTTAAATGTTTTGAATAAACTTCATAATGAAAAAGGTGTTTAGCATCACGAAATTTCACAAGATTTTCTCAAGTTGAAACCATCCTGATTGAAAAATAGCAAATTTCGTGTTAAAAATTGTTCGATTTGCAAATCAATATCTGTTTTTAGCAACTTTTTATTCATCATGTGACCTAAATGCAATGCTTTAAATAAATTTTATGATAAAAAAATCAGTCAGCCTTACAAATTTTAACTAGTTTAAGTTGAAACCTTTTGTATCCAAAAAATTAGAACTATTACGTTTCAGCATGATTTAATTTTGCCTTTTTACAAGGAAACTTTTCGATTTTAGTGAAACGAACCTACATTTTACTTTGTTCACGTTTCGATAGGAGTTTTATCTAGGATGTTTTTTTTAACCTAAGAATCTTTTTATTTTTAATTTGAAATCACAACTTGTGTATTTTGTTTTACAAACCTACTCCTTTTAAACTTTTTTTCACGTAACTTGTAGAGCACATCAATTTTTATGTTTTCAACTGGTCTGTTACATTTTTATTTAAAAAACTTCTTTTGACTTTACTGTTGTCTTTAGTTCCAAAAAATTATCACAATTTGTTAAAAATTTTCTTTTATCATGATTTACAAGTTTGTTTGATGGTGAAATGTTAGATAAAAGTTATGATATGGAAAAATTTTTATAAAAGAATAGTATTTTTATTGCTTTCGAAAGCAGAAATTCATGCACAAACCTTGAAAAACACACAGATCGTCTTGAAAAGCTTTATTAAAACCCTAGTGTTGTCTATTTTACCAAGTTTTTTGTATCGTGACAACAATAAACCTATTTCTCAAGTCCACTGTTGAACTTTGACTTTTCTTCATTGGGTCATAATCATAGGTTTCTTTTTTCTGCTTTTCTCGTTTTCAACAGTATCTTTGTCATTTTTGATTATTTTCTCGTTGCTCAATGCCATCATCACCAACCTATCCAATCTAGTTAATTTTACAACTACTTTGCTTAGTTTTTGACATTTACGTGTCTGTTTTTAGCTTTTGTTTAAGAAATAGTTTCCAATTTCATATTTTTTGGCAATTTTAAAAGGGTTCTTGTCGAAATTTTTATTTTTTTTCTTGTAAGAAAGTATTGTATTATTTATAATAGTAAATCTTGTAATTAAATTTTTTGTAATAAATTTATTTCTTGAAATAAGTCAAGCTTTTAATAAAATTTCTTTTTATAAATTGTTGTTAAAAATTATAAAAATCAAGGTGCATTATAAATTTTTTAGCTTATTCTATTTTTACACTGAAAATTAAAAGGTAATCAGATTTTCAAACACCGATCGTGAATACATCGTAGTTTCAACAGGAAACGCGATACAGTATGAACAGCAAGCTTTTGTGTAAGACGAAACCTTGACACACGTTATCAAGCTTACAGTGACTACAAGTAGTTTTCTTATTATTAAAAGTTTATAAAAATGACCAAAAGATTAAACATAGTTAGAACTGAATTCATTTTTGAAATAAATAAAATGTTAACACAAGAAAGCGAATTCATACTGCAGAAAAATAATAACTATGTTTGAGTTTGATTTATTAAATAATAAAAGTGGAAAAAAGACGAATTTTTTTTATTATGAAGCATCTGTTTATTGAACACAAATATCCAATCAGTGAAATTTTTGTTTAAAACTTTTAACAATTATTTTAAAATTTGTTGTCCAAGTCGTCGTCGTTTGAAGGGTATCCACTCCAGGTCAGACACAAACAGGACTGGGGCCGAGGTTTTATCCTTTTACTACTCCAGATTGCTGAACTGCCTAAATCAGATGCTGGCAGTGGTGTTATTAAGCCAGCATCGAGTTTCGTCATCCAAACCGTCAGACCTCGTGCTCCATGTGGTGCCCGATGTATAGGGCACGCTATTAGAACATGGACTGTGGTTTGGTCAGAGGTGCCACACTCGCAATTCGGTGAAGGAGCGAGATCCTATTTGTGCATGGACGAATGGAATCGCCCAACACCAGTCCGCAGGCGGTTGAGCTTAACCCAAGCTGCTCGAGGTAAGCCCATCCCAACAGGCCTGGCACCGGTTCCGGGCACAAACGCACGGAGCCTGGAAACATTTTCACAGTACTCCGCGTTCCATTTGTGATTTGTCCATTCACAAGCGCGGATGCCAAGTCTGGCAAGGTTTTCCAAAAGATTCCACGCAGCTGGCACAAATGGGCGTCTGGATCTTAGTCTCACTTGGCGAGTATATGAGGACCCACTTAAAAGACCATACAAGATATGATCGGGGTCCAGAGATCCACGATAAGCCAAGGAGAGTGTCGCTCTCATTCGGCGAAGCTCAGCTGGCTGGATGCCTGAGAGTACAGGTAGGTAATCCGTTGGAGTGGGACGCAGGCATCCAGTAACTATGCGTAAGGCGTCCTTCAAGACATTGTCGATGAGGCGAGTATGAGCACTGCGACACCAGACTGGCGCACAGTACTCAGCTGTTGAGTGGACTAAAGATAAGGTGGCTATGTGTAGTGTTTTAGCACCAGGACTCCATCCCGAGCCCACGAGTAGCCTCAACAGTGTCGTCGTCGTCGTCGTCGTCGTTTGAAGGGTATCCACTCCAGGTCAGACACAGGCAGGACTGGGGCCGAGGTTTTATCCTTTTACTACCCCAGACTGCTGAACTGCCTGAATCAGATGCTGGCAGTGGTGTTATTAAGCCAGCATCGAGTTTCGTAATTCAAAACCGTCAGACCTCGTGCTCCATGTGGTGCCCGATGTATAGGGAACGCTGTTCGTAAATGGTCTGCGGTTTGCTCAGAGGTGCCACACTCGCAATTCGGTGAAGGAGCGAGATCCTATTTGTGCATGGACGAATGGAATCGCCCAACACCAGTCCGCAGGCGGTTGAGCTTAACCCAAGCTGCTCGAGGTAAGCCCATCCCAACAGGCCTGGCACCGGTTCCGGGCACAAACGCACGGAGCCTGGAAACATTTTCACAGTACTCCGCGTTCCATTTGTGATTTGTCCATTCAGAAGCGCGGATGCCAAGTCTGGCAAGGTTGTCCGAAAGATTCCACACAGCTGGCACAAATGGGCGTCTGGATCTTAGTCTCACTTGGCGAGTATATGAGGACCCACTTAAAAGACCATACAAGATATGATCGGGGTCCAGAGATCCACGATAAGCCAAGGAGAGTGTCGCTCTCATTTGGCGAAGCTCAGCTGGCTGGATGCCTGAGAGTACAGGTAGGTAATCCGTTGGAGTGGGACGCAGGCATCCAGTAACTATGCGTAAGGCGTCCTTCAAGACATTGTCGATGAGGCGAGTGTGAGCACTGCGACACCAGACTGGCGCACAGCACTCAGCTGTTGAGTGGCCCAGATGGTAGGTGCTTTCTCGCAGCCTGGGCCGTGAGTACGTCTGTTCATTGCTATTTAAATGACAGACGGAAACCGAACCTACCAAAACGGAAGGGTATCCACCCATTCCGATGTTCAATGTGGGTCTGCTAGTCGGCAAACGTCCTTTTCAGGACGGGGCAATGTCAAAATAAAACTGCCTTTTTCAGGGCACATTGCCAACAAGTTCCGAAAACCCACTGTTCTTCTGCTGAACATCAAAGGCCTCACTGCAAGCAAGATGAACGTTCTTCATCACCTCGCTATGCAGTCTGAGGCATTCGTCATCCTACTGCAGGAGACCCACTGGACTGATGCAGAGAAGTTGGTACTTCCAAACTACCAACTATCTGGGTCTTCGTTAAGCAGGAAGCATGGCCTTGCCACGTTTGTCCACGAGCGACTGAGATACACGCTTTTGGACTAATCTCCACCGACATCGGAGATTGAGTGACTGTGTGTAGACGTTGATGGTTATAAAATAGTCACCTCAACAGTGTGACGCGCGAGGATATTTTTTTACGCATTGCCACTAAATGGTGACGAAACATGAGCAATCTGTCCAGTTTTACCCCAAGATAAGTAGGGGTTGGACAGAACGCTAAAAGTCTACCGTTATTGTAGACCTTTATCTCACGTTTGGCCTCTTGGTTATTTAAGTAAAAAACAGCCGTCACCATCTTAGTGTGACTGAGCTTCAACCTCCAAGTCTAGAGATACGCTGAAAGTGTAAACATTTCTTGGCTTAAAGTCCCCTCCAAGTCCTTCCAGTTTCCAGAAGAATGCAATAATGCTAATTCATCAGCATAAGCAAACTTTCTGGAAATCATGGAAGGAAGATCGTACGTATAGATGTTAAATAGGAGGGAAGCCAAGACCGATCCCTGAGGAACGCCGTTTTTAAGACGGCGTAGCCTGCTTTGCTTGCTGTCACCGGTAGTAAGGGTGAAACTTCGATTTCGGACGAGCTCCATAATCATTTTGATCATGTGCTTATCCGAAAGTAGTTTCAGTAGCTTGCAGGTAAGGCCACGGTGCCAGACAGTATCATAAGCAGCTGTCAGATTGACAAATACAGCACCGGCCTTCTTTTAAGCCTCAAAAGAATTCTCAATGTTCTGGGTTAGCAGAACAACTTGTTCTACGGTTGACTTCCCTGGTCGGAACCCAGCCTGGTCTTTAGGGAGCAGTGTATCGATTAACGGTTCAACGCGGGCGTAGATAAGCCTCTCGAGGATCTTGTAGGGGACACAGAGCAGAGATATCGGTCGATAACTGTTTGGGTCCCCGACGGGCTTTGCTGGTTTTGGGATTGCGACCACAAGCGCTCTTCTCCACATCTTGGTGCTGGAACCGCTTTGAAGTTCTGGTTGGTTACGTGACTTCCTTTCTTCCTGTTTGCACCAACTCAAAATTCTCAAGATCTGG
>CAVMFT010000044.1:0-57625 GCA_963680785.1 Diplosoma virens | reverse complement strand
CAGGTTCGATTCGCGGTGAGATAAGCATCACTGACGAGCTCTAACAAGAGCGAAACTCGAGTCTGGTGTTTCTCATCATTAAACAGTTTGTTTAAAAAAGGGTAGTTTTTTGCGAAATGCCACTAAATGGTGACGAAACGTGAGCGATCTGTCCAGTTTCACCCCAAGATAAGTAGGGGTTGGACAGAACGGTGAAAGTCCATCATTGTTGTAGACCTTTAGCTCACGTTTGGCCTCTCCGTTTGTGACGGTAGCCGTTTAGTTTGTTCCTTGTTTTAATTTGAAGTTTGTTTTTGGCAATCCGGTTTGAGTTGGCAGTTCGTTATTGGTTGTTTCGCTCATATTTAAGTCGATGCAGCGTAGTTTTTTTTTTCATTCGTTCGTTCGTCAGTTGGTGCAGACATTTCGTTGGTTGGTAAATCATTCATTCGTTCAAAGAAACTCGTATTAAGCAGGTAGAACTTGATTTGTTTTATTGTGTTACTTTGATTTATTTAATACTGTTTTGTGTTTATTTTAGTTACCGTCGTCAACAAATACATTCATTAACATTGGTTCGTTCGTTGATGTTGTGGAGTGACGTCGCGTAGGTAAACGAAACTGCTTAGTATCTCCTTAAGCTGCAACCAGGTGTGCTGCAGCTACACCGTTATTTAAGCGAAAAGCTACCGTCACCGTCTTAGTGTGACTGAGCTTCAACCTTCAAGTCTGGAGATATGCTGAAAGTGTGAATATGTCTTGGCTTAAAGTCCCATCCAAGTCCTTCTAGTTTCCAGAAGAGTGCAACAATGCTAATCATCAGCATAAGCAAACATTCTGGAAATCATGGAAGGAAGATCGTACGTATAGATATTGAATATGAGGGGAGCGAAGACCGATTCTTGAGGAAGGCTGCTTTTAAGACGGCGTAGCCTGCTTTGCTTGCTGTCACCGGTAGTAAGTGCGAAACTTCGATTTCAAACAAGCTCTATAATCATTCTGACCATGTGCTTATCTGGAAGAATTCTTAGCAGCCTGTCAGACAGTGTCATAAACAGCTGTCAGATCGACAAATACGGCACCGGCCTTTTTCTTAGCTTGAAAAAAATTCCTTGATGTTTTGGGTTAGCAGAACAACTTGATCTACGGTTGACTTCCCGCGTCGGAACCCAGCCTTCTCTTTATGGAGCAGTGGATCAATTAATGGTTCAACGCGGGCGTAGATAAGCCTCTCGAGGATCTTGTAGAGGATACAGAGCAGAGATATCGGTGGATAACTGTTTGAGTCCCCCACGGGCTTTGCTGGTTTTGGGATCGCGACCACAAGCGCTCTTCTCCAGATCTTGGGAGTTTTGAGTCGGCGCAAACAGGAAGTAAGGAAGTCAGGTAATTATGACTTTAAAGCAACTCCAGCATGGAGTATAAGCTTTGAGCATATGGAATCAGGTCCCAGAGCTTTACCTGGTTTTAAATGTTTGAGGGCAGCAGTAAATAATCTCTTTGAAAAATTGTCAGAGATATTTACTGAGTCCGGTGTTGTGGCCCTCCAAAGGTCAGACACTTCTTGAGAGACAGGTCAAGATGACTTGCGGTCAACAGCCTCGTATTTCCCATTTTTAACCAACTGAGATGCAATAGCATCGGCTCAAACGAAACAATGACGAGGAGTGTCGTGACCTAGAATCTCTCTCCTCCCTAGATCCCAGCTTCGATTATTTAGCTATTACAGTTAAAATAAAAGGAGTCTCACCTATACATCTTTTTAACGTCTATGTCCCTTCTATCCGCTCTTCTTCCTCCGAATCTCGCTCAAAATCCTTCTTCTTACCATCATCCCCTACTACTTACATCTTTGGCGACTTTAATGGCCATCATTCATTCTGGGACTCCCATTCACCGGAAGACCAATCAGGCAAAGATCTGTTTGACTGGCTCTTTTCTTCTGATCTTTTACCTCTTAACAACCCCGAACATTACATCTTACTGCAACGTACCACCAAAAACCGGTCCTCCCCTGATCTCTCTCTGGTTCCTGCCCAAATATCCTCTAAATGCTTATGGCAGACCCTTCCGGACCTCGGCTCAGATCATCTTCCTATCTCTATCACTATTCCTACTTCCTCTTTAATTAACTTCATCCACCGTCCCCTCATTTAACTATAATAAAGCTCGCTGGGAGGATTACCTTACTTATATTAATATCCACTGCCCTCCTCCCTATAACTTTACAACACTCTCTCTTTCTGAAGCCACCCACACCTATAACAAACTCCTCAATGATGCTGCCACTTCTGTCATTTCTTTCGTCCTGCTAAAGCCTGGTGGTCTTCTGAAGTCGCAGATGCCGTCGCGAAACGCCGAAAGGCATTTGCAAAGGCACACTGTTCCGAAGAAGACGGCCAGAACTACATCTCTATTAATAGATATATCTCCACTGTGATATCTAAGGCTAAAGCTAAGTCATGGAAGAAAACTTGCTCTAGCCTTTCTCCTAAAACCCGTCCCAGTGAAGTCTTTTCTCTACTTCACTCTATCTTTGGCTCCCCCTCCCGAACTTCATCTGACCTCCCCAACTTTCCACGTTGCTATACCTCTGTAGATTGTGGCAACCATCTCTCTTCACATCTACAGTCCCATTTTTTTACTCAAACCCCAAAACTTTTTCGAAGCAATGAGAAAGCTCAGATGAATCATATCAGAACTGCACACTGCAACACCCTGCACTCTACTTTCTGCTCACCATTCTCCTCTTTTGAACTCTCCACAGCCATCTCTTAACTTTCGACCTCAACCTCTTCAGGCCCTGATCAAATTATCTACCCTCTTCTAACCCACCTCCCATAATCAGCGTTGCATTTTTTTCTATATATCTTCAACCTTTCTTGGTCAACTCACACCTTCTCATCTACCTGAAAGCAATCAAAACTTATCCCCATTCGCAAACCTGGAAAATCCTCTGACTCACCTTCCTCATATAGACCCATCTCTCTCACTTCCTGTAGCTCCAAATTCTTTAAAAGAATGGTTTTAGGACAACTAACCTATTTTCTAGAACAACAAGGCACTCTCTCACCCGTTCAAGCTGGTTTTAGACAGGGTTCTCCTCCTCTCACAGTCAATCGCAGACTCCTTCCACCAATCTAAACCAGGCGCACGTACAGTTCTCGCAACTGTAGATTTTGCAAAAGCTTTTGACTCAGTTTGGCATTCTTCCCTCCTCTCTAAACTTCTCTCTCTAGATCTTCCTCTTTGCTTTGTCGAATGGATACGATCCTATCTCTCAGATCGCCGCTTGTAAGTCCGCATCTGTAATTCATACAGTCGTCCTTTCCGTCTCCGAAGAGGAGTTCCCCAAGGTTCAGTTCTTGGACCAGTTTTCTTCTGTTTATATATCAATGACTTTCCTACTTTCCTCCCTACATCTGTTAAGACCTCACTCTATGCAGATAACCTAGATATTTGGGCCTCCTCCCCGATTGTTCAGTGGGCAACTTCCACAGTACAAGCTGCCTTCAACAGACTGGTGGAATAGTCCTCAAGGTGGCGCCTCCCTCTCAACCCCCTCAAATGTGAAACATCCTTCTTTAGCCCTAAACCCCTACCAATCACGTATACAACCCTCCCTATACATTCTTAACACCCACTTAAATCTAACCTCATCCAACTTCTCTCGGTGTAACCTTCAACCGCACACTTTCTTTCAAACACCTTACGGAAAAAGTTTCACAGCCGATTCCGTGCTTTCCGCTCTATCGCCTCTGCCTCCTGGGGTCCATCAAAAAAATTCTTATGCACCTTTTATAAAGCCTTCATCACGCCATTTTTACCTATACTTCCCCAGGCTGGTTTATTTTTTCATCTCCTACCCACATTACCTCCGTGGAGATGATGTATAGATCTTCTTGTAGAGTAATCACCGGCTGTCTACGTCCACTCCTATCCCTCTATTACATATAGAAGCACTCTTCCTCCATTACGCGTCACCCTCACCCACCAATCCTTTTCCTTCTTTAAATGAGCCCTCCGACTACCTTCAACCTTTGCCCTAGCCTCTCTAGCAAATTCCAACCCCTGCACACGTCTCAAGAAAAGCTCATGGAGATCCTTCTCCCGATCACATAACCTTACCCCTAACCTACATCTTGCTCGTAAACCTCTAATCCTCTGCCCTCCTAATTCCTCCTGGTCTACCCCATCTACTTACACAATTTCACTCCACCTCTCATCCCCATGCTCTTGTAAAGACCCCTTCTCTTTGCAATACCACAGCTACCTCCCATCTTTCCTCCCTATCTCACAGCGATATCACCGCCTGGACTGACGGTTCGGCACCTGGCGGACTGGGGCAGGGTGGTGCAGGGATACACATCAAGTGTACATAGTGTATCACTGCTACCTCCCTTTCCTTCTCAACTGGTCTCTGGGCTACCAGTTACAGTGCCGATACTTTCGCTATCCTACATGCTCTTGAGTGGTGTACCTCTCAATCCAAGTCATGTAACTTTGAATCCATCACCTTACTATCTAATTCCTTATCTGTCTTATAAACCCTCTCTGCTCCCCTACCTTACTTAACCCCCAAATCCCTATCCGACACACAATCTCTCCTCAATTCTCTATCCAAAACCAAGGTAGTCCATTTGCATTGAATACCTGGTCACTCTTCCCTCCCAGGTAACGACTTAGCTGACTCTCTAGTTAAAGTCGGAGCCTCTCTTTATCCCTTTAAAATATCAGTGTCCCTCTCACCCCTTCCCAGCCAACAATGCTATGCAGGGCCCATGCGGGGCCCCACATGGGCTAACCGCACAGGTTTAATCTGGCTTTCAATTTTAAGCCGTAATCAAAAATTAAAACACGCTAATAAGCTAACATTTTTAATTATTTTTAAAAAAGAGTTTTTTGCATAAATAGTTTGAACAACATGAAACTCGTGCGGTAAACCCATGCGGGGCCACTGCAGCGCCCGCGGCCAAATCGGTACGGGTACCGTACGGGCAGCCCTTGCAGGGCCCGCATGGGCCCCGCATAGCATTGTTGGCTGGGTTATTTCTTCACAAAGAATATCCCTTTAAACCAGTTGGAGACGCAGTGTCCAATCTGGTTTCTTTCAACACCAAATCCCTCCAGTATTTCCCGAGGAGCTTACTCTCCATCGCTCCGCTTGCTGTGCTCTTTTCTGTTTACGCTGCAACGGGCACAGCACTCTCCTTAACACTTATCTCCACAGGGTTGGTCGAACCGAGACTCCTTCATCCACCAACTTTGTTTCTGAACGACAGGATCTTTCACATCTCGTGCTAGACTGCCCTGTACTGGACCATCTGCGTCGGGCCATATTCGGCCATTCCCTATCACTTCTGATCTCTGGTCCCGTCCATAGTGAGTTGCCCGATTACTGGGACTCCGCGGAGTTGATCCGCGTCCCCATCTCTAGAAATGGGTTGGGTAAACCCACCACCAACACCATCATCATCACTCTTATTGCATCAGTTTGATGAGATGAAGACACGTTTTCAAAACTTCTGGTTAGTGTTTTGTCAACAAAAGCAAGAATCACCTTAATTTCACATTATTTTAATTTCCCTGTCCCAAAAAAGCTTCCCAGATAGATTTAATTGTCCTGTTTTCCTCTGACAGTTTTCTTTTGAGACCTATTTTTACTAAACTCAACTAATTATTGCAATGTACTGTACTTTCAAATATACGTCTAGCTTGCAACTGAATGAGGAGTACAGTATTCTTGCGACAAGAAAAATTATTTCCCTTGCTGTGCTTTACTGACTAGAGTACAGCAGAGCTGGCCTACTCTAGATGGCTAGGCATTATAACGTGAAAAACTGTAAAACGACTTTGTTTTCCATAACTAATATTATATATTGACTTTTACTTTGATCTTATGCGACTTACCAGGGATATACGGCTAGTAATAGTAATATTATATAATCGTAATTTTTATAATTATTTGACATTGAGAAAGTGTTCGCGAGCCGTAAAAAAACGCCGCATGCGGCCCGTGTGCCAGTGTTTGGACCACACTGTGCTAGACAGTTTGATAACTGCAAGTTCAAAAATTTTTTAAAACATTAAGGGAAAAAAAGATTGCGGAGCATTGCATTACGACTGCGATTGTAAAATTCATGAAGCTTTTTTAGTTAAAACAATCAACCAAAATTAAATAAATAATTGTATGAAAACGGTTTTTTTTCTTAGTACAACTACTTTAATTTAGCCATGTGATTCCTTTTCTTTTTATCTTTTTTTTACTTTGAATATGGCGCTGTTTCTGTAATTCGTATTGACGTGTCATTGCTTTTAATTAAATTAGTAGTAGCAGTATAAACTTGAGAAAACTGTTGTTTAAGTTTTAGTTAAATTGTATATAATTATCGTTCATGGTTTATTGTTAAGATGCATAAAAGATTTTTTACATGCTTTGATGAAAGCTTAAGGCCCGTTCATAGATAATGAAACCAATGAGACGTTGTCTCATTGACAATGAGAAATAGAAAAAAATTTGGTTCCCACTGAATGAAACAATGCCACATTTTGTTTCAATGAATGAATTTTAATGAAAAAAGAAGTTAACAGGAACCTAAATTAATCAAACATTTTATTTACCCGTCAGACGTGTTTGCTTTATAAACATTTGAGAAAAAAATAAATTACAAACATATTTCTCGTTTTAAAAAAATTTTTAACACGGTAACAGCTGATATTCACAAAATTATTTCAAAAAATCTATAGACTATAAGCTCTATTTTTAAATTTACTGTAATTTTGCTTATTAACAATATTTTAGCAGGTTTGTCTACTCAACGCCCTAACATAGCTATTCGCTCATTCTTTATTAATTTAGGCTTAAAAGCTTATTGCCAGGGTTACGACCCCACCGTCCATTAAATACAATAGACAAGCGATGTTTCATAATCGGGTAGTTAATAAATCTAGATTTTGAAACTCAACTTAGCTTGCCTTCAAAGTAAAGTAAACTAAAACAAAAGTAAAGTTCTTTGATACAAATAATCAGTGATAGTCTAACAAAGAGGAGGGCCCAGTGCAAAAATAATATGGGGGCCACTTTTTAATATTCCAAAACAAAAGGATTTTTGAAAAAAGGTCATCGATTTAAGAAAGGTCTTTCTTAGTGTTCTGAAATAAAGTGATTTCTAAAACAAACGTTTTCAGTTTAGGGGGCTACTACTCTAAAAAGGCACTTCATCGTTTTAGGAAGGTTACTTTTTAGTGTTCCGAAACAAAGTGACTTCTAAAAAAAATGTCATCATTTTAGGTTTGCCACAGTCATGGTGCAGCTATGACGAAATAAAGCAAAATTTTGCTTAGGGCGGGACCGGTGAGGCCGCTCCGTTCGCACCCTAGTAAAGCCATCACTGCAAATTGTTTTTCTTGCTGTTTCTTGTTTAATTTTAATGACTATTTTTTCCATGATATAC
Source organism: Diplosoma virens (assembly GCA_963680785.1). NCBI lineage: Eukaryota > Metazoa > Chordata > Ascidiacea > Aplousobranchia > Didemnidae > Diplosoma > Diplosoma virens. The sequence continues at coordinate 50,192 of CAVMFT010000044.1, read as the reverse complement.
TTTATTTTCAGTTTGGTATTAAAACTATGATTAGAGTTACTATCCAAAGTCACATAAAAATAAGCTTGGGTAATTACCCAAAATCAAAAAGCACCAAAACTTACAAGCTGTGGTTTTCTTCATTATTTCTGAAAATCTCAATCAACTTTTAGTTGTTTTTTAATTCCAAATGATCTTTAATGTAAGACTTTTTTTTGTTTACTATCAATCATGGTCTACAAAATAAGCATGTTTGTTTTTTAGAAATGCTACTGAAACTTTATTCTAAATACGTTTATTAAAAACAAGCCCATTGAAAAACTTTAAAAACAATATTCTTAAAAGCAAAACTCTTTGCTAACCCTGTTTATACTTTAGTCAAAGGATTTTTCAATTATTTTTTTGAAGTCAAAGGCCTATAGGTGGAATCGGCTAAACTTTATTTGTAATGGCAGATAAATTATTTAAACCATGCTCCTTTAATAAGAAAACGTTACTAGATTTATAACAAAAACCTTCTCTGTACGACTATGCATTACAACTAAAAGCTTCTAATTTTTTGGTTTAGACAGAAATTTCAGCAAAACAAATTGCACAAACAATGAATGCTGATACCTGCAGTAAATTTATTGACAAATTGTTTGAAAAAGTAAATATTTTTATAGACTTGTATACAAACTGCTTAAAATTTCCACAAGCAATTTTAATCTACATAGATCACCAGGGTATTAATTAGTAAAATGAGCAGTTGCCACATGACTTCCACCTGCCTGCAATAGATTGGCTATGACAAAACTTATACAAAAAGAGCAATTAGCAATTAACATACAACAACAAAATTTGTAGGGAACCTGAGCAAGGTTTAAAACTAAAATAACAATATTTAAGCAGAAAAAAATTAGTTTGTTTGTAGCAGTGAGAAGAAACGTTATTTAGATGGCAATCGCAAGCGATATGGTGTCCATTTTTATACTCGTCATGCCGGTGCATCTTTATCACAAACGAAGCGTCATGTTTTTTAATTTTTTATTGTGATCTCATCCCAAAATCTCTGTGCTAATTGGTAGAGTAGATTTAATTTTTGGTCAAACCAATTAAAAATCTTAAACGGACAACATCTTGACATGTCCGAAAGCAGGTCAAGGTAATTGATCGACAATTTCGACGTTGTCGAGATTATGGTTGATTAATAATTAATATAATGATAACAAAAATATTTATGCAAAATAAACTTGGGAAAAATATGTATTATTAAAATTAAAACTAACATTTTTAAAACGCCATAGAATCCAAGAAAAGAAAACATTCTGCAAAGTCTCAACTTCAAAGTAGCATCATACCTCAAAGTAAAATTGCGCATAAAAAAGTTGTGAAGACAACATGAAGCTTTGACAATTAAGTCTGCCAGATCGATGCGTACAGCAATTGGTATTACGAAAATAACACGAACACGTTGAGACAGAATACCAAAAATACTCTCAACGACTAGGCGAACACGCAAAAGACAAGATTTGACACACTTTTTTTTAGCACCAATTATTTTTCATAGTAAGGCCGCATTAAGCAAGCCCTTAGTTATAAAAAATGCCTCGTTGGCACAAAACAGAACAAAACTTTTGGTTTGCCATCGTATAAAGAGTCACGGCTCGTTAAGGAAACATCCATTGAATAGAGTTTGGGTAAAGATGAAAATATTTCACCATCGGAATTTCGTCCATGACTTGTGATGCCAATTGATTAGAAAGCGGTATCTACAAAAAATGTAACTTAAGTGGTGCGTGATTATAAATGAAATTTGAATTTAGGCGGCTAGCGCCAGTAAAAATACAACGCTTTACAAACAATTCAAATAGAATATAATAATAATTTTATTGGTTTTTAAGCAATTCCAAATTTCAATCCTATCAATTAATCAAAGCTAAAAAACCGAATAAAAGCTACAACTGTACAACGATTCTTCGGTACATTCGAAATTAGGGATCGGTAACGGCGAAAAAGTTGCTCGAGGTTTTACGTCTCCGACGTTATTACGCGAGTCCGGAATATTTTAAGTTTTAATACGACAAACAATTGGGGCTCGTGCCTTGGAGCTGCAGAGCGGCAACACCTTAAATATCGGTACAGCACCTTAAATATCGGTGGTAAAAGTTTGCAATAAATTTCATAAAAAAATTAATAGCTATAATTTTTTAACCGTTGGTTATAACATCTGATAATATTTACAACTGCTGCACTGATATTTAGGGTGCTACAGCTCCAATGCGCAAGCCGCCACTGACTACAAATTAAATTTTTTTCACTATTTCTCTAAACACACTTTCTTCTCAGCTGTGCAGTAATGAGGTGGATAAACTTTAGCAACAGGAATAGCAATAAAAATTTTTTAAGTAAAATTACAAAGTTAAAGAAATCGTTTGATACTTACTTTTAAGTACGTTTAACAATGGCCAAAAATAATACCGCTAAATAAATATTAATTCTCTTATAAAGTCAAGTGTCCAATTAAATAACTAGTCATACACTACTTTAGTAGACCATAGAAATAAGTTCTATTGATAAAAGAGAAACTTATTGTCATCAATTACAAGAAGTAGAACAATGCTAAGTTCCACAATTTCTAAGATATCTTCACAATGTTGGTGTCACAGAAATAAGTTTCACTTAATGTTTCTCACAAAGCATCAGAAACTTGTTGGATGATGTTAAAGAGACAGTTGACCTTCCAATGCAAAAGAATGTACCCATAGTTCAAAAAAAATCTCTAGTAAATATTTATAAAGGACAATCAATTTTAAAACAATTTTAGTATGTACTTTACACAATTAAAAAGTAATACCTGGCTTAAAGTAATGCCAAGATGTTTACCAGGTGAAACTTTTTTTCTCTAATTCATTTTCAATTTTTAAATTAAAGGACCAACAATTTTGACTACTTTATTAAACTGTTGAAAGGTACATTTTTTGTAGTCTTTAAAATAAGATGATTTTTTTCACATCAATTCTTTCACTAATTGATGGTATTTATCTAAAAAAAATAGAAGCTTTTTTAAATTTCTGAATTGAATCACAAAACTATGACTATTTTAACAACAGAAGCTGAATTCATTTTCATTTATTTCATATCTCTTTATATACACCCTCCTGACTTGCAGGAAAGCATTGAAGGCGCAATACATCAAGAAAGCAATCACCCCGACCTGCTTCCCGAGATGCCAAGATATTGCTCTCTAGTTGAAATTATTTATTTTGGTTTTATAGTTTAATAGAGGTATGAGTAAATTTTAGAGCTACTTGCCAAGACTGCCCAGCAGGGGAAAGTGCAATAAAGTGTCCCACCAAAGAAATAAAAGAATGGCGAAAATAGGTTTTGAACTGAAACCATGTCGATCACAATCATTGTGCTCTTAACCACTTGACCATGAATAATAACAAAATAAAAGTAAAGACTAAATATTCATATTTACCAAATGCTTTTCTTCCTTGTAAAAGTGATGAGCCCACACAAATCTTCTTAGTCTTTTTTTTGAAAATTTAATGCAACAGCATTAAAAATATTGGGATTCAAGTTTTAATTACACTTACTGAAAACATGACAGGACAAAAAAATGTATAAGAAATTTTTAAGACATTATTTTGAAAAAAGTTGACCAAGTCAAATAAGAAATAATTAGTAAGTTTATTTCTTATTAGCACAAATAGGACAAACTATTTATAACAATATTTAAATGCATTAATTAAAACCCATCGCTTATTTTTTATAAAAAATTAAGCAAGCACCAGGCAATGGTTTTTAAGCAAACATTAAAATATTGTAATTATTTGATTTGATTAAAATCATTATTTGAAAGGCAGCAAGAATTCCAAATATTATAAAAATTCTGGGCCTTGTTTAAAAGTCATAGTGACTTATAGAATTACTTGTAGCTGCAATATATAAAAGCTATTACAGTTAATTTTTGACAAAACTTAGAATTATGGGTGAGGTCTGGTGCAGAATCGGCCGTAGGCGTCTTTTTATGTCCACTTTGATTTCTCTCCTTTTCTCGTCTCTCATTTTCCGCTTCTCTTTTTGTTTCTTTATTATAAATCGTTCTTTTTAGCAAAACAACGACAAACAAAGGCATTTATTAAGTTATACAATTTCTTTTTTGATATTTTCACGTATTTGCTTTTCTAACACTTCTTAATTATTCTTTTCACATATATAAAACACTCGTAAAATATAGTTTAAAGTTCTAACAATTGAATTTGTTTAAATATCCAAGAAAACGTAATGTTCTTGGGGACCGATTCTGCACAAGCTATCAATCGCATGTTTCAATAATGATTTATTTCAAAATACACTTCTCAATCATTATACATGCCTTATACATTCTTAAAATATACTGTCAAGTTGTAGGAATCGATTTTGCTTTAAATCATTTGATAAAACTAAAATATTTCGTCACGGCCGATTCTGCACAAGCTAACATTCGCAGATTTATATTATGAGTTTAAGTTTAAAAATCAATCATTCGTTTCTCAAACACATATTAATTATTATTTTCACATAAATAAAACACTTTTGAAATATAATTTAAAGTTTTAACAATTGAATTTGTTTAAATATTCAAAAAAACGTAATGTATTTGGGGGCCGATTCTGCGCAAGCTATCATTCGCATGTTTCAATAATGATTTATTTCAAAATACACTTCTCAATCATTATACATGCCTTATACATTCTTAAAATATACTGTCAAGTTGTAGGAATCGATTTTGCTTTAAATCATTTAATAAAACTAAAATATTTCGTCACGGCCGATTCTGCACAAGCTAACATTCGCAGGTTTGTATTATAAATTTAACTTTAAAAATCAATCATTCGTTTCTCAAACACATATTAATTATTATTTTCACATAAATAAAACACTTTTGAAATATAATTTAAAGTTTTAACAATTGAATTTGTTTAAATATTCAAGAAAACGTAATGTATTTGGGGGCCGATTCTGCACAAGCTATCAATCGCATGTTTCAATAATGATTTATTTCCAAATACACTTCTCAATCATTATACATGTCTTATACATTCTTAAAATATACTGTCAAGTTGTAGGAATTGATTTTGCTTTAAATCATTTGATAAAACTAAAATATTTCGTCACGGCCGATTCTGCACAAGCTAACATTTGCAGATTTATATTATAAATTTAACTTTAAAAATCAATCATTCGTTTCTCAAACACATATTAATTATTATTTTCACATATATAAAACACTCGTAAAATATAGTTTAAAGTTCTAACAATTGAATTTGTTTAAATATTCAAGAAAACGTAATGTATTTAGGGACCGATTCTGCACAAGCTATCATTCGCATGTTTCAATAATGATTTATTTCCAAATACACTTCTCAATCATTATACATGCCTTATACATTCTTAAAATATACTGTCAAGTTGTAGGAATCGATTTTGCTTTAAATCATTTAATAAAACTAAAATATTTCATCACGGCCGATTCTACACAAGCTATTATTATTCGTAAAAGTCATTAATGAATTTCACTTTAAAAAATAGCTATTTTCTTTCAAAACATTTTTTAATTCTTTCTTTCACATGTCTAAACACTCTTAAAACATAGCTTAATATCGTAAACATTGATCTTGTTGAAATGTGTTCACAAAAACATAATGGTTTTATAAAGGGCGATTGTCCACAAGCTATTATTCGTAAAAGTCATTTATGAATTTTACTTTATACAAAAGCCATTTGCTTTTAAAACACTTTATAATTATTATTTTTATATGTCTAATCACTCTTAAAACTTACTTTGCAGTTGCAAGAAGTTTTTTGTTTGAAATATATTTGACAAAACATAATGGTTTTATGAGAGCCGATTCTGCACAAGCTGTTATTTGTAAGTTTGTATAGCTAGTTTAAGTTTACAAAACAACCATTTGTTTCCAAAACATTTTTTACTTATTATTTTGACATGTCCAAACATTTTAAAAACATAGTTGAAAGTTGTAAGAATTAATTTGGTTTCAAAATAGGCACGAAAACGAAATACTTTTGTTACCGCCGATTGTGCACAAGCTATCGTTCGCAGGGTTTCTTAATCAATTTTTAAAATTTTTTCCAATTTTTTTTCTACGTACTATTGTACACTTTTAAGGGCGCCAGTCTTATCTACATGTAACTTGGAGTGGATACCTTTACATACTACAACATTTTTGGCATACAATGACCTTGTTTGACCTTTATGTTAAAAGAAGGTTTTTATAGCTTACCATTTTGTTCAACCAAAAGTTTATACTGTAGAGGAATATTATTTTCATCCAAGTCACTATTTTATACTGCTATAATATTAAAACTAACAATTTAGCTGTAAAGTATAACTAGAGGAAACACTGTCAGTCGTGCTCTTAAGATAAAGTGGATTCACGCCAAAAATGAAAAAAAAGTCTTTCCCCTTGTCCGTTTGGGGTTGAGGGGAAGTAGTTCGAGTTGGCATCTCCAATCTGTCCGAACGTTTGTAACTAGTCCCAATTCACCCGGTTGATTTTTAAAAAAAGAATAGACCAGGTCTTCAGCGAGTTCGGGGTCGTCTTCTAGACCTTTTCCCACAAGGAAGAGTATCCATTTCACAACGAAATTTCTACAACCCATCCCACAAGGAAATTGCTACCTTAGCGTTGCGGAACATTTGCGTCTTTTATGAATCTAAGAGCAATGCTTTCTGGAGTTTTCAACTCTTCTCAGGAGTACCCATGGCGGTAAGGTCCAAGGTGAAAAAGGATGTGTACAAAGGTTTTTTGTTTGGGTTCAAGGAGAAAGTAGATGTTTTAAGGCTGTTATAGCTTTTTCGAAGATTGACAAATGTATTGCCTATCCAAAATGCATTCATATTTTTTGCAATACATGTATTTCGGTTTTGTGTATTTAGAAAAAATTACAACACCAATTGTACACCAAATAATTAAAACTGGTCTAAAATATTTTTAATAATTTGATCATTCAGGCAATAAAACAAGGTTTCCTTGACTTCTTCATTGTTTTTATTTGTCGTGTGCATTGACTTCACTCCTTATTTCCAAATTTAAAACTGTTTACGGCTCTTAGAACAGCGAAACCGTTACAATCGCATTACACTTTTGTTAAAATAAAGTGTAAAGGTAAAAATTGAACTGACCTTGCAAAAGCCTAATTTTACATACTTCTAGCAATAAAACTATAAAAATGTTTTGGCTCTAACACAACCTAAATTCCTGATTTTTATTTTGTTTAAATTTCAAAAGAAAATTTGAAGTATTTTTTGAATTATTAATGGTCAAACTTTGGTGGCCTCTAAAGATTGCGTTGAGGTGTCCAGAACTCAAAAAAGAGATTGGTAATAATCAGTTTAATTAACTGAATTGTCACATTTGAACTGATTAACTTTAAAGTTTAAATATACTATAGGAATTGATTTTGCTTTAAATCATGTAATAAAATTAAAATATTTCGTAACGGCCGACTCTGCACAAGCTAACATTTGCAGATGTATATTATGAATTTAACTTTAAAAATCAATCATTCTTTTCTCAAACACATATTAATTATTATTTTCACATAAATTAGAAGCACGGCTTTAAACAAAACACGTTCATAAAAATAGTTAAATATTCACAATGGATATTGTCTTGTAATCATTTGGAACAAATCAGGCAATACTTGTTCTTTTCTCCGCCACATGAATTCGTCCAAGTAGGTTGGAAGTATATCCGACTCGTACCGTGCATTCTTTTGAACTTATATTTACACTGAGCCCACAAGGATTCGATACGATTAGTATGAACTCCTTGCGGACTCACGAATTGTTGGTGGTGATTGACAGTACGGTGGACGTATCCCAAAGCTACCAAAAAAGGTTGTACGTAAAGAAATCATGAAAAAGTGAAAGCAATGACGCACTTTGAAAAGGTATTGCACTTGTAAAGAACACGTAAAAAACACGGTACAAATGAAAAAGAAAACCAAAGCGTAAAATGATTTTAAAAATTTATTTTTTTGGAAGTTTTGTTTTAGATACCGGTATTTCTTTATATCGTTTGTTTGATAAGCATGATTATTTTTTCTGTGTGGCAAAAAATCATTTTTTACGGTAGAATTGTAAAAAGTGCACTTAAATAGAACATTGATTGTTGTTAGACAAACGTATTATTAGATTGACGTACAAGCAACGCCTTTTGAAGTCCTTTAGGGCAAATTAAATTTTCGATACGCGATATAAGTCTATTATTATAAATTAGCCGACCGCATTCGTGCATCAATCGTGCATCAACTTTTCTTTATCAACAATTACTCTTAACCTATGTAACCCTACAAAGTTCTAACACAAGATACCTCCGATTCCTCTGTAAGCTGCCCACTCATCGGAATGTACCTCGCTACCCTGAGCTATACATTCCTGTATTATAGACACCAGAATAGCGCGGTCCCTTGTTTCCACAAGTCGAAGAAAACATTCACTAAAAAATCTTGAAATTATAATTGCTAAACCATGCAGGATAAAAATTTGTAATGATAAAGCCGCACGGGAACAGACAAATGTCACCATAGTCTAACCATCCAAACAACTTTAGATGGGCAATACAATTTTTTCCACTTCTATTAACGATTCCCAAATCATGATCTTGTAGCATTGCACGAATAAGACAAGATGCATTTTATTTTGTCTAAAAAATGTGGTGATGACAACAAAAAACTCTGCAGTTTAAAGTGACATAATAAACTAGTGATGACTGAAAAAATGTCTTTACATCAAATTGTTGTGAATTTAGAAATTTTGACCTGCATAAGTGGTTCAATGTTGGCACTCAAATAAATTTGATGTTGCCCAAATCCTTTTTGCCGCTGCTTGAAACTTTCTGTTTTTCTTGTCGTTGCCCAAAAACAATTTTGATTTTTCCCAAATTTTTAAGACTTGGAGAGGCAATTACCCCTTTCCCCCGGTTAATATGGCTATAAATGTTACGCACGAGATTCTATTTACGTCTATCTCGTAGAATATTGTAATTAAACAGTCCCGAAATTGATTATGTCTAGTCCAGTCCCCTATAACTAATGCTAAGTCTTCGAATAAATGTTTTGTTGTGTCGCGTTCTGATCTCTACAACACAGAGTTTATTACATTTGTAAATTTTTCAATAGTATTACAAAATAATAAGCAAGCCGTATATTATCATGTCTAAGCCATCTCACATTACTAAAAGAACAATACTGTTACAGAGTTAATGTATTTCATAAAATAGTTTTTTACTTGGTCTCATGGTCGATACCTCCAAAAACTTATTGCGGCTGTACTGGCCGTCCTTGGGGATTGCCAGGCTTTCGTTTACGCACAAACGTTTCATCAATCGAAACAATGTGGCCCGGACCGCCAATACGTGCCGTGTTGTGATTCAGTTCCAATGAGCATAACTTAAAACAATTATATCAAATGAAACCTATACATGCAAAGCTTAAAACATTTATAAGTGTACTTAATGCACATGTACAAATGCAATACATCAAACTAAATTTTTTGATAATATCCCAAGAAATATAGCCGAACTAGGCCTTTTACTGGAACACCCAAATCGGGGTGGGACGATTTGGCGAAGCCGTTCTGCCGCGGACGCCGTTTCTTATTCGTAAAATCTTGAAAACTGTACGATTTACGGTTTAGGGGTTAGGTTAGGGTTACGTTGATTTATTATACTGTTTTATTCAAATCTTTCTGCTACTTTCAAAATAGACTGGCGCCAAAACGGCTTCGCCAAATAGTTCCCTACCCTCTCCAAATGCAGTGTAGCGCAAACGTGTCATGAGGAGATTGCTAGCATTAAAAACACTTTAAACGCATAAAAAAATTAAAACATTAAAAGCATAAAAAAATTAAAAACAGCAATAAAATGCCGATGTTTTTTTCGGTCTTTGTATTTTTGTGCCCTAATTCTCTTTTCAATTAACTTACTATAAACTTTTATAAAGGTTTTGACCCCATACACCCCTACCTCGTGCGTACGGCTACAATACCCATAAATGGTTGTCCTTTTGATAAGTTAATCTTTTATATATCATAAGCATATTGAAAAAAATGTTATCACACAAACAATTATAGGTTACATGAATGCAAGATTTTTTTATGGTGAGGTTGAGCAGTGAAGGTCAAAGTGCTTTCAAGCAAACTGTTAGTTACTTCAACTGGATGGCCTTGAACACCTAAGTAAAGAACATAAGTGAAACAGGTTGTGATTGATAAATTGTTAGATTTCCTTTCGACAACGCGCGATTTATACACTTTACACCTTTCTTTTCATTAGAACCGATGTAATTCTGGTCTTAATGCGGTTTATCGAAATATTTTTTCAAGGCCACTTTCTTCAAGTTATCAATTTATTGACCACCGTAAATATCACAAAATATTAACTTCCAATTCCACTCAAAACAACTTTTAAAGTACCTTAATACATCAACGCGTTTTTTCTCTAGTTTGACATCAGTTTCGGCAAGACCGATTTTAATGCGAAGACGTCACAACCCCCGCAGAGAACCTCAGTCTGATCAACTACGAAACTACGGCGGCTATCACTTTTAACAAAATGTACAACCCAAAAATCCAAAGCAGCGCTTGTTAGTAGCAAAAATTGATAGCGATTATTTAAAGCAAAAATCAACAACACAAAGTGAGGAAAAAAGATTTTCCAATTTTTGTACAATTTAGAGTTAGACTCCGCAAAAGTGACAAATTTATGTTGTGCCCCTGGCAAAAGCAATTCACGACAAATGCTTAGATGGGGTCACGCTGCTTGCTACACTACTGACTCGGCTTAACAACGTAAAAAGCAGCGACCAGGTCCAACGGCCATATCAAGAAGTAAGTGTAAAAGATGCTGATGCTGAAATACTATTTGTGCCATAAAATACTTAAAAAGAAAAATGAGTTTATTGTTGAACAATATTTTTTCATATAATCAAAATTGGCAAAAACAATAAAACATTTGGAGTCTAATCACAATTTTCTGCATTCAGGAATCATAATACAAGTGTTTTGAAGTTAAACATAAAAACAACGTTTTCTTTTATCTTACAATGTAGGCTGTACAGTGTTTTAAAAAGCATAAATCTTACCTCTCGGATAAACTGACACCAATCAACGGCAGTGTGCCGCGCAATCTTTGCTTCAGATTGGATGATGGATTGCGACACGTCTATCGCCCAGAAATAAAGCACAAGCATTATTTGACGCAAGGAAAGGTTACTCTTTTCAAAAAAAGACCCTTTCCGAACGCTCTGTGTTGTTCGACAAGTCTGCAAATCAATAATAAATTATATTAATTCATTGCGTGAACCGTAGCATAGTAAATTATTACAATATATTTCGTATGAACACATATTACTTGATTGATCTCTTTAAGAATACGAATGAAAACTTGTGTTTAGGTTTATATTTTGAAACGGAAATGCGATTAAAAAATAGGCAACAAAATTAACCGCAGAGAACATTTTTCATCCAATAAATTAAGCATGTACCTTTATTACCCAAACCACTAACACGATATTTGTATTGCTTATCAAATAATTAAAAAAATAAAAAAAAAACCATGTTAAGGTAAAATTTCAGGCGAGAGCCGGGGATGCTTCTTAGTCTTCATGCTTAAAGATTCACTACAAATATCTACTTGTATAAACTTACATCGTTTGTGCACCTCCAAATCTTCTTGTCCAGTACTGATGATTTTATTTGAAAGGACATGTTAGACCAACATTTTTGACATTGTCTGCTTCTGGCTATTAACTTCTTTTCTTTTAACCATGAAAAAAAGCTTTCATCGGAGTCATAGTTAATTATCTTTAAATAGTCAACTATATTTATATCAAATAGTGCTGAAAAATTCATTTTTTGAAAAGTTTTGCTTACTATCCGACTACCGAAAACTGCTAATGTCGAATAGTCAATTGATGAAATTACACTATCATAAAATATGAAAAAACAGAAAAACATTTTTTTCTCACGATATTGCGGCGTCTTTAAAGTTAATCAGTTCAAATGTGACAATTCAGTTAATTAAACTGATTATTACCAATCTTTTTTGAGTTCTGGACACCTCAACGCAATCTTTAGAGGCCACCAAAGTTTGACCATTAATAATTCAAAAAATACTTCAAATTTTCTTTTGAAATTTAAACAAAATAAAAATCAGGAATTTAGGTTGTGTTAGAGCCAAAACATTTTTATAGTTTTATTGCTAGAAGTATGTAAAATTAGGCTTTTGCAAGGTCAGTTCAATTTTTACCTTTACACTTTATTTTAACAAAAGTGTAATGCGATTGCAACGGTTTCGCTGTTCTAAGAGCCGTAAACAGTTTTAAATTTGGAAATAAGGAGTGAAGTCAATGCACACGACAAATAAAAACAATGAAGAAGTCAAGGAAACCTTGTTTTATTGCCTGAATGATCAAATTATTAAAAATATTTTAGACCAGTTTTAATTATTTGGTGTACAATTGGTGTTGTAATTTTTTCTAAATACACAAAACCGAAATACATGTATTGCAAAAAATATGAATGCATTTTGGATAGGCAATACATTTGTCAATCTTCGAAAAAGCTATAACAGCCTTAAAACATCTACTTTCTCCTTGAACCCAAACAAAAAACCTTTGTACACATCCTTTTTCACCTTGGACCTTACCGCCATGGGTACTCCTGAGAAGAGTTGAAAACTCCAGAAAGCATTGCTCTTAGATTCATAAAAGACGCAAATGTTCCGCAACGCTAAGGTAGCAATTTCCTTGTGGGATGGGTTGTAGAAATTTCGTTGTGAAATGGATACTCTTCCTTGTGGGAAAAGGTCTAGAAGACGACCCCGAACTCGCTGAAGACCTGGTCTATTCTTTTTTTAAAAATCAACCGGGTGAATTGGGACTAGTTACAAACGTTCGGACAGATTGGAGATGCCAACTCGAACTACTTCCCCTCAACCCCAAACGGACAAGGGGAAAGACTTTTTTTTCATTTTTGGCGTGAATCCACTTTATCTTAAGAGCACGACTGACAGTGTTTCCTCTAGTTATACTTTACAGCTAAATTGTTAGTTTTAATATTATAGCAGTATAAAATAGTGACTTGGATGAAAATAATATTCCTCTACAGTATAAACTTTTGGTTGAACAAAATGGTAAGCTATAAAAACCTTCTTTTAACATAAAGGTCAAACAAGGTCATTGTATGCCAAAAATGTTGTAGTATGTAAAGGTATCCACTCCAAGTTACATGTAGATAAGACTGGCGCCCTTAAAAGTGTACAATAGTACGTAGAAAAAAAATTGGAAAAAATTTTAAATATTGATTAAGAAACCCTGCGAACGATAGCTTGTGCACAATCGGCGGTAACAAAAGTATTTCGTTTTCGTGCCTATTTTGAAACCAAATTAATTCTTACAACTTTCAACTATGTTTTTAAAATGTTTGGACATGTCAAAATAATAAGTAAAAAATGTTTTGGAAACAAATGGTTGTTTTGTAAACTTAAACTAGCTATACAAACTTACAAATAACAGCTTGTGCAGAATCGGCTCTCATAAAACCATTATGTTTTGTCAAATATATTTCAAACAAAAAACTTCTTGCAACTGCAAAGTAAGTTTTAAGAGTGATTAGACATATAAAAATAATAATTATAAAGTGTTTTAAAAGCAAATGGCTTTTGTATAAAGTAAAATTCATAAATGACTTTTACGAATAATAGCTTGTGGACAATCGCCCTTTATAAAACCATTATGTTTTTGTGAACACATTTCAACAAGATCAATGTTTACGATATTAAGCTATGTTTTAAGAGTGTTTAGACATGTGAAAGAAAGAATTAAAAAATGTTTTGAAAGAAAATAGCTATTTTTTAAAGTGAAATTCATTAATGACTTTTACGAATAATAATAGCTTGTGTAGAATCGGCCGTGATGAAATATTTTAGTTTTATTAAATGATTTAAAGCAAAATCGATTCCTACAACTTGACAGTATATTTTAAGAATGTATAAGGCATGTATAATGATTGAGAAGTGTATTTGGAAATAAATCATTATTGAAACATGCGAATGATAGCTTGTGCAGAATCGGTCCCTAAATACATTACGTTTTCTTGAATATTTAAACAAATTCAATTGTTAGAACTTTAAACTATATTTTACGAGTGTTTTATATATGTGAAAATAATAATTAATATGTGTTTGAGAAACGAATGATTGATTTTTAAAGTTAAATTTATAATATAAATCTGCAAATGTTAGCTTGTGCAGAATCGGCCGTGACGAAATATTTTAGTTTTATCAAATGATTTAAAGCAAAATCAATTCCTACAACTTGACAGTATATTTTAAGAATGTATAAGACATGTATAATGATTGAGAAGTGTATTTGGAAATAAATCATTATTGAAACATGCGATTGATAGCTTGTGCAGAATCGGCCCCCAAATACATTACGTTTTCTTGAATATTTAAACAAATTCAATTGTTAAAACTTTAAATTATATTTCAAAAGTGTTTTATTTATGTGAAAATAATAATTAATATGTGTTTGAGAAACGAATGATTGATTTTTAAAGTTAAATTTATAATACAAACCTGCGAATGTTAGCTTGTGCAGAATCGGCCGTGACGAAATATTTTAGTTTTATTAAATGATTTAAAGCAAAATCGATTCCTACAACTTGACAGTATATTTTAAGAATGTATAAGGCATGTATAATGATTGAGAAGTGTATTTTGAAATAAATCATTATTGAAACATGCGAATGATAGCTTGCGCAGAATCGGCCCCCAAATACATTACGTTTTTTTGAATATTTAAACAAATTCAATTGTTAAAACTTTAAATTATATTTCAAAAGTGTTTTATTTATGTGAAAATAATAATTAATATGTGTTTGAGAAACGAATGATTGATTTTTAAACTTAAACTCATAATATAAATCTGCGAATGTTAGCTTGTGCAGAATCGGCCGTGACGAAATATTTTAGTTTTATCAAATGATTTAAAGCAAAATCGATTCCTACAACTTGACAGTATATTTTAAGAATGTATAAGGCATGTATAATGATTGAGAAGTGTATTTTGAAATAAATCATTATTGAAACATGCGATTGATAGCTTGTGCAGAATCGGTCCCCAAGAACATTACGTTTTCTTGGATATTTAAACAAATTCAATTGTTAGAACTTTAAACTATATTTTACGAGTGTTTTATATATGTGAAAAGAATAATTAAGAAGTGTTAGAAAAGCAAATACGTGAAAATATCAAAAAAGAAATTGTATAACTTAATAAATGCCTTTGTTTGTCGTTGTTTTGCTAAAAAGAACGATTTATAATAAAGAAACAAAAAGAGAAGCGGAAAATGAGAGACGAGAAAAGGAGAGAAATCAAAGTGGACATAAAAAGACGCCTACGGCCGATTCTGCACCAGACCTCACCCATAATTCTAAGTTTTGTCAAAAATTAACTGTAATAGCTTTTATATATTGCAGCTACAAGTAATTCTATAAGTCACTATGACTTTTAAACAAGGCCCAGAATTTTTATAATATTTGGAATTCTTGCTGCCTTTCAAATAATGATTTTAATCAAATCAAATAATTACAATATTTTAATGTTTGCTTAAAAACCATTGCCTGGTGCTTGCTTAATTTTTTATAAAAAATAAGCGATGGGTTTTAATTAATGCATTTAAATATTGTTATAAATAGTTTGTCCTATTTGTGCTAATAAGAAATAAACTTACTAATTATTTCTTATTTGACTTGGTCAACTTTTTTCAAAATAATGTCTTAAAAATTTCTTATACATTTTTTTGTCCTGTCATGTTTTCAGTAAGTGTAATTAAAACTTGAATCCCAATATTTTTAATGCTGTTGCATTAAATTTTCAAAAAAAAGACTAAGAAGATTTGTGTGGGCTCATCACTTTTACAAGGAAGAAAAGCATTTGGTAAATATGAATATTTAGTCTTTACTTTTATTTTGTTATTATTCATGGTCAAGTGGTTAAGAGCACAATGATTGTGATCGACATGGTTTCAGTTCAAAACCTATTTTCGCCATTCTTTTATTTCTTTGGTGGGACACTTTATTGCACTTTCCCCTGCTGGGCAGTCTTGGCAAGTAGCTCTAAAATTTACTCATACCTCTATTAAACTATAAAACCAAAATAAATAATTTCAACTAGAGAGCAATATCTTGGCATCTCGGGAAGCAGGTCGGGGTGATTGCTTTCTTGATGTATTGCGCCTTCAATGCTTTCCTGCAAGTCAGGAGGGTGTATATAAAGAGATATGAAATAAATGAAAATGAATTCAGCTTCTGTTGTTAAAATAGTCATAGTTTTGTGATTCAATTCAGAAATTTAAAAAAGCTTCTATTTTTTTTAGATAAATACCATCAATTAGTGAAAGAATTGATGTGAAAAAAATCATCTTATTTTAAAGACTACAAAAAATGTACCTTTCAACAGTTTAATAAAGTAGTCAAAATTGTTGGTCCTTTAATTTAAAAATTGAAAATGAATTAGAGAAAAAAAGTTTCACCTGGTAAACATCTTGGCATTACTTTAAGCCAGGTATTACTTTTTAATTGTGTAAAGTACATACTAAAATTGTTTTAAAATTGATTGTCCTTTATAAATATTTACTAGAGATTTTTTTTGAACTATGGGTACATTCTTTTGCATTGGAAGGTCAACTGTCTCTTTAACATCATCCAACAAGTTTCTGATGCTTTGTGAGAAACATTAAGTGAAACTTATTTCTGTGACACCAACATTGTGAAGATATCTTAGAAATTGTGGAACTTAGCATTGTTCTACTTCTTGTAATTGATGACAATAAGTTTCTCTTTTATCAATAGAACTTATTTCTATGGTCTACTAAAGTAGTGTATGACTAGTTATTTAATTGGACACTTGACTTTATAAGAGAATTAATATTTATTTAGCGGTATTATTTTTGGCCATTGTTAAACGTACTTAAAAGTAAGTATCAAACGATTTCTTTAACTTTGTAATTTTACTTAAAAAATTTTTATTGCTATTCCTGTTGCTAAAGTTTATCCACCTCATTACTGCACAGCTGAGAAGAAAGTGTGTTTAGAGAAATAGTGAAAAAAATTTAATTTGTAGTCAGTGGCGGCTTGCGCATTGGAGCTGTAGCACCCTAAATATCAGTGCAGCAGTTGTAAATATTATCAGATGTTATAACCAACGGTTAAAAAATTATAGCTATTAATTTTTTTATGAAATTTATTGCAAACTTTTACCACCGATATTTAAGGTGCTGTACCGATATTTAAGGTGTTGCCGCTCTGCAGCTCCAAGGCACGAGCCCCAATTGTTTGTCGTATTAAAACTTAAAATATTCCGGACTCGCGTAATAACGTCGGAGACGTAAAACCTCGAGCAACTTTTTCGCCGTTACCGATCCCTAATTTCGAATGTACCGAAGAATCGTTGTACAGTTGTAGCTTTTATTCGGTTTTTTAGCTTTGATTAATTGATAGGATTGAAATTTGGAATTGCTTAAAAACCAATAAAATTATTATTATATTCTATTTGAATTGTTTGTAAAGCGTTGTATTTTTACTGGCGCTAGCCGCCTAAATTCAAATTTCATTTATAATCACGCACCACTTAAGTTACATTTTTTGTAGATACCGCTTTCTAATCAATTGGCATCACAAGTCATGGACGAAATTCCGATGGTGAAATATTTTCATCTTTACCCAAACTCTATTCAATGGATGTTTCCTTAACGAGCCGTGACTCTTTATACGATGGCAAACCAAAAGTTTTGTTCTGTTTTGTGCCAACGAGGCATTTTTTATAACTAAGGGCTTGCTTAATGCGGCCTTACTATGAAAAATAATTGGTGCTAAAAAAAAGTGTGTCAAATCTTGTCTT
This sequence comes from Diplosoma virens, assembly GCA_963680785.1. NCBI lineage: Eukaryota > Metazoa > Chordata > Ascidiacea > Aplousobranchia > Didemnidae > Diplosoma > Diplosoma virens. Next base: position 32,255 of record CAVMFT010000044.1, on the reverse strand, counting down.
TTGCGTGTTCGCCTAGTCGTTGAGAGTATTTTTGGTATTCTGTCTCAACGTGTTCGTGTTATTTTCGTAATACCAATTGCTGTACGCATCGATCTGGCAGACTTAATTGTCAAAGCTTCATGTTGTCTTCACAACTTTTTTATGCGCAATTTTACTTTGAGGTATGATGCTACTTTGAAGTTGAGACTTTGCAGAATGTTTTCTTTTCTTGGATTCTATGGCGTTTTAAAAATGTTAGTTTTAATTTTAATAATACATATTTTTCCCAAGTTTATTTTGCATAAATATTTTTGTTATCATTATATTAATTATTAATCAACCATAATCTCGACAACGTCGAAATTGTCGATCAATTACCTTGACCTGCTTTCGGACATGTCAAGATGTTGTCCGTTTAAGATTTTTAATTGGTTTGACCAAAAATTAAATCTACTCTACCAATTAGCACAGAGATTTTGGGATGAGATCACAATAAAAAATTAAAAAACATGACGCTTCGTTTGTGATAAAGATGCACCGGCATGACGAGTATAAAAATGGACACCATATCGCTTGCGATTGCCATCTAAATAACGTTTCTTCTCACTGCTACAAACAAACTAATTTTTTTCTGCTTAAATATTGTTATTTTAGTTTTAAACCTTGCTCAGGTTCCCTACAAATTTTGTTGTTGTATGTTAATTGCTAATTGCTCTTTTTGTATAAGTTTTGTCATAGCCAATCTATTGCAGGCAGGTGGAAGTCATGTGGCAACTGCTCATTTTACTAATTAATACCCTGGTGATCTATGTAGATTAAAATTGCTTGTGGAAATTTTAAGCAGTTTGTATACAAGTCTATAAAAATATTTACTTTTTCAAACAATTTGTCAATAAATTTACTGCAGGTATCAGCATTCATTGTTTGTGCAATTTGTTTTGCTGAAATTTCTGTCTAAACCAAAAAATTAGAAGCTTTTAGTTGTAATGCATAGTCGTACAGAGAAGGTTTTTGTTATAAATCTAGTAACGTTTTCTTATTAAAGGAGCATGGTTTAAATAATTTATCTGCCATTACAAATAAAGTTTAGCCGATTCCACCTATAGGCCTTTGACTTCAAAAAAATAATTGAAAAATCCTTTGACTAAAGTATAAACAGGGTTAGCAAAGAGTTTTGCTTTTAAGAATATTGTTTTTAAAGTTTTTCAATGGGCTTGTTTTTAATAAACGTATTTAGAATAAAGTTTCAGTAGCATTTCTAAAAAACAAACATGCTTATTTTGTAGACCATGATTGATAGTAAACAAAAAAAAGTCTTACATTAAAGATCATTTGGAATTAAAAAACAACTAAAAGTTGATTGAGATTTTCAGAAATAATGAAGAAAACCACAGCTTGTAAGTTTTGGTGCTTTTTGATTTTGGGTAATTACCCAAGCTTATTTTTATGTGACTTTGGATAGTAACTCTAATCATAGTTTTAATACCAAACTGAAAATAAAGTATATCATGGAAAAAATAGTCATTAAAATTAAACAAGAAACAGCAAGAAAAACAATTTGCAGTGATGGCTTTACTAGGGTGCGAACGGAGCGGCCTCACCGGTCCCGCCCTAAGCAAAATTTTGCTTTATTTCGTCATAGCTGCACCATGACTGTGGCAAACCTAAAATGATGACATTTTTTTTAGAAGTCACTTTGTTTCGGAACACTAAAAAGTAACCTTCCTAAAACGATGAAGTGCCTTTTTAGAGTAGTAGCCCCCTAAACTGAAAACGTTTGTTTTAGAAATCACTTTATTTCAGAACACTAAGAAAGACCTTTCTTAAATCGATGACCTTTTTTCAAAAATCCTTTTGTTTTGGAATATTAAAAAGTGGCCCCCATATTATTTTTGCACTGGGCCCTCCTCTTTGTTAGACTATCACTGATTATTTGTATCAAAGAACTTTACTTTTGTTTTAGTTTACTTTACTTTGAAGGCAAGCTAAGTTGAGTTTCAAAATCTAGATTTATTAACTACCCGATTATGAAACATCGCTTGTCTATTGTATTTAATGGACGGTGGGGTCGTAACCCTGGCAATAAGCTTTTAAGCCTAAATTAATAAAGAATGAGCGAATAGCTATGTTAGGGCGTTGAGTAGACAAACCTGCTAAAATATTGTTAATAAGCAAAATTACAGTAAATTTAAAAATAGAGCTTATAGTCTATAGATTTTTTGAAATAATTTTGTGAATATCAGCTGTTACCGTGTTAAAATTTTTTTTAAAACGAGAAATATGTTTGTAATTTATTTTTTTCTCAAATGTTTATAAAGCAAACACGTCTGACGGGTAAATAAAATGTTTGATTAATTTAGGTTCCTGTTAACTTCTTTTTTCATTAAAATTCATTCATTGAAACAAAATGTGGCATTGTTTCATTCAGTGGGAACCAAATTTTTTTCTATTTCTCATTGTCAATGAGACAACGTCTCATTGGTTTCATTATCTATGAACGGGCCTTAAGCTTTCATCAAAGCATGTAAAAAATCTTTTATGCATCTTAACAATAAACCATGAACGATAATTATATACAATTTAACTAAAACTTAAACAACAGTTTTCTCAAGTTTATACTGCTACTACTAATTTAATTAAAAGCAATGACACGTCAATACGAATTACAGAAACAGCGCCATATTCAAAGTAAAAAAAAGATAAAAAGAAAAGGAATCACATGGCTAAATTAAAGTAGTTGTACTAAGAAAAAAAACCGTTTTCATACAATTATTTATTTAATTTTGGTTGATTGTTTTAACTAAAAAAGCTTCATGAATTTTACAATCGCAGTCGTAATGCAATGCTCCGCAATCTTTTTTTCCCTTAATGTTTTAAAAAATTTTTGAACTTGCAGTTATCAAACTGTCTAGCACAGTGTGGTCCAAACACTGGCACACGGGCCGCATGCGGCGTTTTTTTACGGCTCGCGAACACTTTCTCAATGTCAAATAATTATAAAAATTACGATTATATAATATTACTATTACTAGCCGTATATCCCTGGTAAGTCGCATAAGATCAAAGTAAAAGTCAATATATAATATTAGTTATGGAAAACAAAGTCGTTTTACAGTTTTTCACGTTATAATGCCTAGCCATCTAGAGTAGGCCAGCTCTGCTGTACTCTAGTCAGTAAAGCACAGCAAGGGAAATAATTTTTCTTGTCGCAAGAATACTGTACTCCTCATTCAGTTGCAAGCTAGACGTATATTTGAAAGTACAGTACATTGCAATAATTAGTTGAGTTTAGTAAAAATAGGTCTCAAAAGAAAACTGTCAGAGGAAAACAGGACAATTAAATCTATCTGGGAAGCTTTTTTGGGACAGGGAAATTAAAATAATGTGAAATTAAGGTGATTCTTGCTTTTGTTGACAAAACACTAACCAGAAGTTTTGAAAACGTGTCTTCATCTCATCAAACTGATGCAATAAGAGTGATGATGATGGTGTTGGTGGTGGGTTTACCCAACCCATTTCTAGAGATGGGGACGCGGATCAACTCCGCGGAGTCCCAGTAATCGGGCAACTCACTATGGACGGGACCAGAGATCAGAAGTGATAGGGAATGGCCGAATATGGCCCGACGCAGATGGTCCAGTACAGGGCAGTCTAGCACGAGATGTGAAAGATCCTGTCGTTCAGAAACAAAGTTGGTGGATGAAGGAGTCTCGGTTCGACCAACCCTGTGGAGATAAGTGTTAAGGAGAGTGCTGTGCCCGTTGCAGCGTAAACAGAAAAGAGCACAGCAAGCGGAGCGATGGAGAGTAAGCTCCTCGGGAAATACTGGAGGGATTTGGTGTTGAAAGAAACCAGATTGGACACTGCGTCTCCAACTGGTTTAAAGGGATATTCTTTGTGAAGAAATAACCCAGCCAACAATGCTATGCGGGGCCCATGCGGGCCCTGCAAGGGCTGCCCGTACGGTACCCGTACCGATTTGGCCGCGGGCGCTGCAGTGGCCCCGCATGGGTTTACCGCACGAGTTTCATGTTGTTCAAACTATTTATGCAAAAAACTCTTTTTTAAAAATAATTAAAAATGTTAGCTTATTAGCGTGTTTTAATTTTTGATTACGGCTTAAAATTGAAAGCCAGATTAAACCTGTGCGGTTAGCCCATGTGGGGCCCCGCATGGGCCCTGCATAGCATTGTTGGCTGGGAAGGGGTGAGAGGGACACTGATATTTTAAAGGGATAAAGAGAGGCTCCGACTTTAACTAGAGAGTCAGCTAAGTCGTTACCTGGGAGGGAAGAGTGACCAGGTATTCAATGCAAATGGACTACCTTGGTTTTGGATAGAGAATTGAGGAGAGATTGTGTGTCGGATAGGGATTTGGGGGTTAAGTAAGGTAGGGGAGCAGAGAGGGTTTATAAGACAGATAAGGAATTAGATAGTAAGGTGATGGATTCAAAGTTACATGACTTGGATTGAGAGGTACACCACTCAAGAGCATGTAGGATAGCGAAAGTATCGGCACTGTAACTGGTAGCCCAGAGACCAGTTGAGAAGGAAAGGGAGGTAGCAGTGATACACTATGTACACTTGATGTGTATCCCTGCACCACCCTGCCCCAGTCCGCCAGGTGCCGAACCGTCAGTCCAGGCGGTGATATCGCTGTGAGATAGGGAGGAAAGATGGGAGGTAGCTGTGGTATTGCAAAGAGAAGGGGTCTTTACAAGAGCATGGGGATGAGAGGTGGAGTGAAATTGTGTAAGTAGATGGGGTAGACCAGGAGGAATTAGGAGGGCAGAGGATTAGAGGTTTACGAGCAAGATGTAGGTTAGGGGTAAGGTTATGTGATCGGGAGAAGGATCTCCATGAGCTTTTCTTGAGACGTGTGCAGGGGTTGGAATTTGCTAGAGAGGCTAGGGCAAAGGTTGAAGGTAGTCGGAGGGCTCATTTAAAGAAGGAAAAGGATTGGTGGGTGAGGGTGACGCGTAATGGAGGAAGAGTGCTTCTATATGTAATAGAGGGATAGGAGTGGACGTAGACAGCCGGTGATTACTCTACAAGAAGATCTATACATCATCTCCACGGAGGTAATGTGGGTAGGAGATGAAAAAATAAACCAGCCTGGGGAAGTATAGGTAAAAATGGCGTGATGAAGGCTTTATAAAAGGTGCATAAGAATTTTTTTGATGGACCCCAGGAGGCAGAGGCGATAGAGCGGAAAGCACGGAATCGGCTGTGAAACTTTTTCCGTAAGGTGTTTGAAAGAAAGTGTGCGGTTGAAGGTTACACCGAGAGAAGTTGGATGAGGTTAGATTTAAGTGGGTGTTAAGAATGTATAGGGAGGGTTGTATACGTGATTGGTAGGGGTTTAGGGCTAAAGAAGGATGTTTCACATTTGAGGGGGTTGAGAGGGAGGCGCCACCTTGAGGACTATTCCACCAGTCTGTTGAAGGCAGCTTGTACTGTGGAAGTTGCCCACTGAACAATCGGGGAGGAGGCCCAAATATCTAGGTTATCTGCATAGAGTGAGGTCTTAACAGATGTAGGGAGGAAAGTAGGAAAGTCATTGATATATAAACAGAAGAAAACTGGTCCAAGAACTGAACCTTGGGGAACTCCTCTTCGGAGACGGAAAGGACGACTGTATGAATTACAGATGCGGACTTACAAGCGGCGATCTGAGAGATAGGATCGTATCCATTCGACAAAGCAAAGAGGAAGATCTAGAGAGAGAAGTTTAGAGAGGAGGGAAGAATGCCAAACTGAGTCAAAAGCTTTTGCAAAATCTACAGTTGCGAGAACTGTACGTGCGCCTGGTTTAGATTGGTGGAAGGAGTCTGCGATTGACTGTGAGAGGAGGAGAACCCTGTCTAAAACCAGCTTGAACGGGTGAGAGAGTGCCTTGTTGTTCTAGAAAATAGGTTAGTTGTCCTAAAACCATTCTTTTAAAGAATTTGGAGCTACAGGAAGTGAGAGAGATGGGTCTATATGAGGAAGGTGAGTCAGAGGATTTTCCAGGTTTGCGAATGGGGATAAGTTTTGATTGCTTTCAGGTAGATGAGAAGGTGTGAGTTGACCAAGAAAGGTTGAAGATATATAGAAAAAAATGCAACGCTGATTATGGGAGGTGGGTTAGAAGAGGGTAGATAATTTGATCAGGGCCTGAAGAGGTTGAGGTCGAAAGTTAAGAGATGGCTGTGGAGAGTTCAAAAGAGGAGAATGGTGAGCAGAAAGTAGAGTGCAGGGTGTTGCAGTGTGCAGTTCTGATATGATTCATCTGAGCTTTCTCATTGCTTCGAAAAAGTTTTGGGGTTTGAGTAAAAAAATGGGACTGTAGATGTGAAGAGAGATGGTTGCCACAATCTACAGAGGTATAGCAACGTGGAAAGTTGGGGAGGTCAGATGAAGTTCGGGAGGGGGAGCCAAAGATAGAGTGAAGTAGAGAAAAGACTTCACTGGGACGGGTTTTAGGAGAAAGGCTAGAGCAAGTTTTCTTCCATGACTTAGCTTTAGCCTTAGATATCACAGTGGAGATATATCTATTAATAGAGATGTAGTTCTGGCCGTCTTCTTCGGAACAGTGTGCCTTTGCAAATGCCTTTCGGCGTTTCGCGACGGCATCTGCGACTTCAGAAGACCACCAGGCTTTAGCAGGACGAAAGAAATGACAGAAGTGGCAGCATCATTGAGGAGTTTGTTATAGGTGTGGGTGGCTTCAGAAAGAGAGAGTGTTGTAAAGTTATAGGGAGGAGGGCAGTGGATATTAATATAAGTAAGGTAATCCTCCCAGCGAGCTTTATTATAGTTAAATGAGGGGACGGTGGATGAAGTTAATTAAAGAGGAAGTAGGAATAGTGATAGAGATAGGAAGATGATCTGAGCCGAGGTCCGGAAGGGTCTGCCATAAGCATTTAGAGGATATTTGGGCAGGAACCAGAGAGAGATCAGGGGAGGACCGGTTTTTGGTGGTACGTTGCAGTAAGATGTAATGTTCGGGGTTGTTAAGAGGTAAAAGATCAGAAGAAAAGAGCCAGTCAAACAGATCTTTGCCTGATTGGTCTTCCGGTGAATGGGAGTCCCAGAATGAATGATGGCCATTAAAGTCGCCAAAGATGTAAGTAGTAGGGGATGATGGTAAGAAGAAGGATTTTGAGCGAGATTCGGAGGAAGAAGAGCGGATAGAAGGGACATAGACGTTAAAAAGATGTATAGGTGAGACTCCTTTTATTTTAACTGTAATAGCTAAATAATCGAAGCTGGGATCTAGGGAGGAGAGAGATTCTAGGTCACGACACTCCTCGTCATTGTTTCGTTTGAGCCGATGCTATTGCATCTCAGTTGGTTAAAAATGGGAAATACGAGGCTGTTGACCGCAAGTCATCTTGACCTGTCTCTCAAGAAGTGTCTGACCTTTGGAGGGCCACAACACCGGACTCAGTAAATATCTCTGACAATTTTTCAAAGAGATTATTTACTGCTGCCCTCAAACATTTAAAACCAGGTAAAGCTCTGGGACCTGATTCCATATGCTCAAAGCTTATACTCCATGCTGGAGTTGCTTTAAAGTCATAATTACCTGACTTCCTTACTTCCTGTTTGCGCCGACTCAAAACTCCCAAGATCTGGAGAAGAGCGCTTGTGGTCGCGATCCCAAAACCAGCAAAGCCCGTGGGGGACTCAAACAGTTATCGACCGATATCTCTGCTCTGTATCCTCTACAAGATCCTCGAGAGGCTTATCTACGCCCGCGTTGAACCATTAATTGATCCACTGCTCCATAAAGAGAAGGCTGGGTTCCGACGCGGGAAGTCAACCGTAGATCAAGTTGTTCTGCTAACCCAAAACATCAAGGAATTTTTTTCAAGCTAAGAAAAAGGCCGGTGCCGTATTTGTCGATCTGACAGCTGTTTATGACACTGTCTGACAGGCTGCTAAGAATTCTTCCAGATAAGCACATGGTCAGAATGATTATAGAGCTTGTTTGAAATCGAAGTTTCGCACTTACTACCGGTGACAGCAAGCAAAGCAGGCTACGCCGTCTTAAAAGCAGCCTTCCTCAAGAATCGGTCTTCGCTCCCCTCATATTCAATATCTATACGTACGATCTTCCTTCCATGATTTCCAGAATGTTTGCTTATGCTGATGATTAGCATTGTTGCACTCTTCTGGAAACTAGAAGGACTTGGATGGGACTTTAAGCCAAGACATATTCACACTTTCAGCATATCTCCAGACTTGAAGGTTGAAGCTCAGTCACACTAAGACGGTGACGGTAGCTTTTCGCTTAAATAACGGTGTAGCTGCAGCACACCTGGTTGCAGCTTAAGGAGATACTAAGCAGTTTCGTTTACCTACGCGACGTCACTCCACAACATCAACGAACGAACCAATGTTAATGAATGTATTTGTTGACGACGGTAACTAAAATAAACACAAAACAGTATTAAATAAATCAAAGTAACACAATAAAACAAATCAAGTTCTACCTGCTTAATACGAGTTTCTTTGAACGAATGAATGATTTACCAACCAACGAAATGTCTGCACCAACTGACGAACGAACGAATGAAAAAAAAAACTACGCTGCATCGACTTAAATATGAGCGAAACAACCAATAACGAACTGCCAACTCAAACCGGATTGCCAAAAACAAACTTCAAATTAAAACAAGGAACAAACTAAACGGCTACCGTCACATATCCCCCCAAAACTGTTTTAGTAAAACCCCTAGGTGAAACTAACACGGTTTTAAACAAAGGCGCTATGAGCTATGAATAGAACACAACAAAGGTCAGAAAATTAGTTACGAAAAATTACGGTTACACACACACGACGGCAAAAACACATAGCACACAATTATTATAGCAAGCGATATCAAAAGAAAATGTACACGAAGCAAACGATAACCAGCACAGGAATCGAACGTTCTTCCTCCTCAACAATTGTCTCTTTGTGGTTCATCTTCGGCGGAAATCAACAGAACGATATTATGTATTGGTCGTTCTAAAAAGGAAAAGTGTTTTGTCCTTCGGCCGAACCGATCTAAGTGCCTATCAGCCATACGCAACTTGACCTTTCGCACAAGACCCTCTTCTGATTGGTAGAGATTTTTAATTCGGCTCAACCTCCATTGACTGCGAGGTTCGGAGACATTGTCGCTGATAATGAACACGTCACCTTCTTTCATGTTCTTTTTCCGGGCGACCCACTTCGTACGCGATTGCAGCAGGTAAAGATATTCCTTTCGCCATCGCTTCCAAAATTGATCGGACAAGAACTGCACCCGCCTCCAGCGCTTTCTCGCGTACTGATCGGTTTCTAAAAATCTTCCGGGGGGTGGTAATAACAATTTTGGTTTCATTGTCAACAAATGATTAGGAGTTGAGGGTTCGAAATATGTGGGATCACAAATATTCTCGATACTTAGGAGACGCGAATTTATGATACATTCAACCTCAGTCAAAAAGGTCCGAAAGTCTTCATCGTTAAATTGAGAACCAGAGTGAAGTAATAAAGGTTCTAGTGCATTGCGAACAGTTCGAATCTGCCTTTCCCAGGCACCAGACATATGGCTCGAATGCGGAACGTTGAACTTAAAATCAATCCAATCACAGTTATGTTTTAAAAGGTAATTTCTGCCTGACCTTTTTCGTGCATTTCTGCCAAGGCTTTTTGAAATTCATTCCTTGTTCCAATTATATTTGAACCGCAGTCTGAACGAAGCTGGACAATTGGACCACGACGAGCGAGAAACCAACTCAATGCATTGACAAAGAAATTGCTGTCGAGAGAAGCAGCGGATTCTAAGTGAACAGCTCTGCAAGATAGACATGTAAATATTACACCATATCTTTTTAGTATTGATCGTCTTTCTTTAATAAATAAAAGTGAAATCTTGCTTTAAAAAGAATAGAAAACTGGTTGTCATTGTAGTGAGATGCACATTATTGGTTATTTAACAAATGACTTCCAATCAAAGTCACAGTGAGGTATGGAATTAACTGATGAACCTTGACGTTCTGGTTGTTTCCATTTTTGACTAGTTTTGTTCCAACTAGATTTGGGCATATGTTGATGGATTCTGCACTGCAAACAGCATGCGCCCAAATCCAGTCGGAACAAAACTGGTCAAAAACAAAAACAACCTGAACGTCAAAGTTAATCAGCTAATTCTATACCTCATTGTGACTGGTCGATTAGAAGTTATTTGTTAAATAACCAAAAATGTGCATCTCACTACAACGACAACCAATTTTCTATTCTCTCTGAAGCAAGATCCCACTTCTATTTATTTGTCTTGGAATCGATTTTGTCACTCTCCGTAAACTAAATTATGTTGGTAGTAAGAATTCGTTTACAAACATAAATTATTAGTAGAAGTCTAATAACGTTTTTTTTTTTTTTACTTTCGAATTTTAACACAAAATTTTCGTAATTTAGTTTTTTTACAGAAAATATTTCGCTGACAAAACTTGGTGTTACTTTGTTATCATAACCGTTATTAATCTTAATTTCCAGCCAAGCAGAGCCAATCTTCAGATTTTCAAATACTACATTCAGTTTTTCGATTCCTTCTAGCGTTGACTTCTTGAAGAGAGCTAGACGAAAACATTGCAGTTTTTCAAAGCGTACTTTTTTAAAGCTACTTATGAGGTATTCAAACAAAAAAGTTTCAAATGAAGCCTTAGGGTTTAACAAATGTAGATTAAAATGCCAGCACAATTAAAAACTCTTTACAAAACTTATATAAAAAATCCACACCTGTATTTGATTTACTGTACAAGCAAAAAACGTTGCTTTAACAAATCCTTTACGTCACAAGTCACTGTCTGGCTACCTTATGTTCGGTTTTTTCGCAAAAATTATTTTGTCAATTTAAAAATTTTTTGCCACATTGTACATAAACCAAATAAATTTTATTGTTCTACCGCAAATCGAATAATTGTGATTCAAAAAAATCATAACTTTTTGCGATTATTACATAAGGATACCATAACTGAAAACAAATTTGTGGAAGAATTTATCTTTCATCTATTTGGTTTAGAATTTTTTCTGTTGGAAACGCTCAATCAAACTATCGCCTAAATGTGCAAGGCTACAATGGGACTGCAGGTAAAGTTTGTTCTAAATCATTAAATTGCATTGTGCTAGGTTTGTGCAATAATCATGAAAACATTTTTTTTAATCTACCATAAAATTATAAGAAGTACAGATTTTTAGGCAAAAATTTCATACTGATACATAAATTAAAACATCATCTTTTTTTATTATTGTTGTTGCTTGTTTTAACTGAATTTTATAAATCAGAGCCAACCTCTATCTAAAACCAAAAAATTAATTCAAACCCAAATTAAATCCGAATTTTGAATAAGTCAAATTTGCAAGCTTTTCTAAAATTTACAAAATGTGCTGGTGAAAGCAAATTAAAACAATAAAATACTCCGCAAATTATAATTTTTTTACTTTGAATTTTAATTGTTTATGTACAAGATGTTGTCTCTTGGCTTAACCTTTATTTAACTAGGATGTTTTTTCTGTTGACTATTTAAGTGGGAGTCCTCGGAGGACCCTAAGTTTACATGTCCAATACTCTTAACAGACAGTAGCTGCGCAATTGATTTTTTGATATGTTTGAAAAAAATTTATTCTAGTTTAGTCAAATGTCTTTACTATTAATATATTTGCTATTAGTCTCTTCTTATTTTGCATAAAGTTGAAGGTCCTCAAATTTTCGTTGATTACTTTGTTTTGCGACATAATCGGATTAGTCACGGTCTGCTGCAAAAACAAATAGCTACTCCGTGACGCAGTAATCTTGACAAACACAGCAAAACGTTGAAAACGTTTTTTGACTTGCTTCATGATTTTTGTACACAAAACGTGTATGAAAATCATGATGTAAGTCAAAAAAAAACCCTTTTATATTAAAATTACCCAATGGATTTGTTCAAGTAAAATATCAAAATATTCAGGAATAAATTTTAGGAAAAGTTATAAAATTTTAGGCTTTTATCATCCGAACTTTACGAGTTATAACATCCTTTGAAAAACCCCCCTTAGTTAAGTTAGAGTTAAATTCAGAGTAAAATTATTTTATAGCGTAACGCTGAAACTTGTCAAACTTGGTTCGAACACAAACATGACCAAAAAAGTTTTGATTTTTAGTTTTTGATTCACTTCTTTCTATGTAAAATGAAAAGTGCATTATTGTATTAATATAAAGATTTTTTTTCAAAATTTGGAATCATAATAAAAACTTAAAACTCTTTTTTTAAACATATTTTTATGAATAATAATCAAAAAACGCTGCTATAACTTAATCAAAACAATTAATCTAGAAAAATATTTAAAAAGAATTCAGGCCAAAGCAGAAGCAACATGTGAAAAATCACTTCTCAACAGTACAATGCATTCTCAAAGAGATCACAATGTAACCAATTAAATGTTGTTTCAATGAGTGAAACAGGAACGCAAAAAAGCGACTAAAACAAATTAACAGAGAGGACGATGATTATGAGACAGTCTTGTTTCGGTCTTATGGATTTCATCAGGCATAACTTATCGTATCCTCTAAGGCGAATAGGCAGCGCGAAAAGTTAAAATTTAGAATTTCTATTTCCAAAAAGAGTTATTCCATGGAATTCTCATTTAACTTTTCGCGCTGCTTATTCGCCTTAGAAGATACGATAAGTTATGCCTGATGAAGTCCATAAGACCGAAACAAGACTGTTGCATAATCATCGTCCTCTCTGTTAATTTGTTTTAGTCGCTTTTTTACGTTTCTATTTTACTCATTGAAACTACATTTAATTGGTTATATTGTGATTTCTTTGAGAATGCATTGTACTGTTGATATTTATATGATTGCTTTCTTCTGTAATTGATTTCTATTTGGTTTTTATTTTCGCTCAGTCAATGATATTTTGTATAAGGTAGAAAAAGTGATAAAAAAAAGAATAATACGCTGTAGTACCAAGATTGGTTAAATGTTAAAATTTTTAAATAACACAAGCTTTTTAACAAAAAATCGCATCTAAATACCACCAAATTTATAGGCTTTTGTTCATTATAACGTCTTCAGACACTAAAAAATAAGTATCTGAATTACGTATTAAAATTTCTTCAGATACTTATTCAAGTATCCTTCAATGAATCTACTACTTATTGCAAGTTTGGAACTGGTTTAGCTTTTGACAATTTTGGATTGTTTTAGTAATACAGTATAAGCTTAGATGAGATTTGATATTTTTGGTTTAATCGCAAATATCAGCAATTACAATATATTTTACACATTAAAAAAATCTTTTTTTAACGAATTACAGTATAAAAGTAAATATTTATTTTTATATTTTAAGAATAAGAAAAAACAGACTTCAATGAATTATTGAGTTTTTACTAGATACAAATACAAATAAGTAATACTACTAGTTATGCAGAAAATACATTTAACCTTATTTTAATCGGGAAGTGCCAGTTGAAACAAGAAAGTTTTAAAATAAAACATCAACATAACCTTTGCAGTCCTCTTTTTTTTACCAATGCAGTCACCACTGGTCCAATTTTTTTTAATTGCATTTTCCATCAGTTTCGCATGTGTAAGTAATGTTTTGAAAGTTTTATTTGACAAAAACATATATTTTGTTTTTTTGGGAAAAGTTCATTTTTACAGGTTTTTGGCTCTTTTAAACTTTTCTTGAAGTTGAACCATAGCTTCTACATACAACAGCAACATACACACACCATTATTTTAGGCATTATTTATATGTAGATGAACAAAAATAAGAATGCTTTCAACAAAAACAATACACCATTATCAAACTTTTATTTTTGGGCTTTTTTAGCATGTTCTACTTATTTATTATTGTTCGCCATTGTGTGATATTTTTTAAAGCAATCTCCTGGGTGAAGCCCCGGTTTCCTTTGGCAAGTCTCACAGAAAAATATCGTAACTTTTCAGTTGCCATTGCTGCTGCACACAAAGCAGTTCTTGTTGTAATCTCTTGGTGCTTTGGCGATGAAATAAGGCATTTTGTTCAGTCGCTCAGCAACATCATATCCACTCGGTCTTCCCCGTTTCGGTTTGCGGTTACGAATGTTGCCTACCAGTTGAACAATAAGATTGTTCCTGTAATGTATATGTCCTTCTTCAGACAAATAATCCTTTTTATATCAAAAATGAATTCATCAGGGACACCTCTATCAATCAGAAAAATAGCTTTCTGCAACATCTTAAAGTTTTTCTGATGAATGAGTAGGATGAGCAATTTTGGTCTGAGCAGTCAACAGCACCCATTTGTGCAGTGTAATTGCTAATTATGACAGGTTGTCGACATCTTCTTGGCTTTCATTTTGTCTACGATGGTAGTGTGCAGTGTCGCCATTGTGCCACGTACTTAGCACCAAAATCAACCGCCAGCCTTGCCAGCCAAATACCATCATTTTTTCTGAATGCCAATACATCTTCATATCTAAAATTTCTCAGGCGTAGGCGTGCTTTATTGAATAAAAAAAATATGCAAAACAATAAATAAATGAGCTAAGAAGCATTACATGAAATGAAGAATCATCAAACACCTACATGAGCTTCATAAAATGTGCAATACACTCCTTTATAGCCAATTCATAACCATAAATGCTTTTCTGATTTCAAGTAAGCTGTTGGACTCTTCCAAAGCCAACTATACCAGTATATAATGTAGCCTCATAGGACATCTGTTCATTACATTAGCTGAATCAAGCCAAGAGTTTATTAGCTAGCCTAGGAGAAACTTATAAAGTAGGCCTATTTAATTTAAATGCAAGTAACAACACTAAATTTTCTGCACCATAAACATTTCAATCTAAACCTATCATTTCAAATTATATAAAAATTGCTGCCATGAACAAATGCATTTTTATAGTAAGTGTCAAGCTTACAAAGGGGAATACCCCAATTTGATATAATCTAATATACAGTACATACATACATAGATACATAAAATGGATAAAAACTTTTTGTTATAATAATAACTTGCAAAATTATCATTCCTAGCATGCACGTGGACTGTGTAAAGTCACCGTGGCAAAAATTCATCTCAGGGATAACGGTGGACCGTATTACATAAATTGCATGATCATACCAGAGATTACGGTGGACCGCAAAGGGATAAATCATTGGTGAAAAAATTATTAAGATGCTTGACTTTTTTGTTATGTATAATTGAGTCGTTTAGTTATAAAAGTTGTGCTAAATCTTGTTAAGCTAATGTACAGTACAACAATGCGTTTGTAACCGGTACTTTAAAATCAGTGACGTGCCGTAAGCTTGTAGTTGGTGAGACATCAATTTTTTAAAGTATTGTTTGTATTGATTTTATTTAACAACAAACAAAACAATGTTCTACTTAAAAAAAGGCAATTGAAAGCATCCTCTCACATTTAGCTAACTCTTTCTTAATTAAAAAAACACTTTTTTTTATTTTATCTCTGTATTTATTCTGCCAACTCGCTGAAAAGCGACGGAGGCGTTATACACATGACAAGCAATCACCCTGACCTGCTTCAGGAGATACCGTGATATTGCTGTGCGGTTGAAATTTGTTAATTTGTTTTTTTAGTTTTATAAAAATATGACTAAAATTTAGAACTGTTTCCCAAGACCATCAAGCAGGGGAAAGTACGGTAAAGTGTCTTTCCTAAGCACACAACAGAATTGCACGAGTAGGTTTTGAACCGAGACCATATTGAAATCAAACCGTTTTAACCACAATCACACCGCTTTAACCACTTGACCACGCTTCCCGCAAAAAATGCTTTGTTTATAAAAAACTTGCAATATTTTTAGTTTCTTTTAACATTAGAATTGCAAAGTCGGTTTATTTAGAGAGAAATCAACTATTTTGATTTTAAAAATCTTAAGAAATTTAATCTTAAATTTCTTTCAATTTTACATGCTTTCCAAAACTTTCATAATCGGATCTAGGGGGCAAAGAGGCTTAAATCCTTATATTTTAAAGAATATATCCTACTTTTTGGCACAAGCATAACCTCTTAAAGATGTCTTTTGGAGTTTACCGAAAAACATTTGATTGTACGTTGGCTCATGACCTCCTAAAGATTCAAAAGTTTTTCCGTGTCTCCAAATAAATTTCTTTCGGTGAAGTTAAAAAAACGCCGTAGTATAAAAAAATCAAAATCGTGGAGAGAGCCAAAAAGTATTTTTTTACAATGGAAAGACGAGACTTCAATTTTCAAAAACATTCAATCAGAAACAAATAATATTTTTAAAGTTGGCAAAATGTATGCATTGTTAAAAATATGCAAATGAAACTAACCCCCTGCATTTTAAAATCCATTCAAGAGAAGACAGGTTTTTGTTAAGAATTACTGGCTTAAATTAAATTGAAACTTAGTACCCGACGATCGTTTAAAGAAACAGCCGGACATTCTACATTTTCAAACTAAAAGTTGAAAAGATTATTGTCATTCATAGTGGCAATTGTTTCATTCGCTTCAATTATCTTCAAAATGGAAGTAAAAAATTTCGCAATCAGTTTTTACAAATTATGGTGAGGTATAGTTTATAAATTAATGTTAGTTAGGAATACTTGTTATAAATATAAAAATGCTGAGATTCAAACACTTAATTGTAAATATAAGAAAATTAGACTGAAAGCTTAATGTTGAAAATTTTCTGAGCTTAGAAACAAAAGCATCTTCCATTACTAAAACTCATAATAAATTTATCGCTTTGCAGTTGCACACTGCGTGTACCCCGACTTACTGAGAACAAACCGATTTGTCTTGTTTTAGCAAATGTCGGTAGTAAGAAAAATATTTTTCCCTACGATGTCATAATTGCGGCAATCTCAAATCTTTCCCATATCAACAGATATTTTCACCAAAAGAGAAAAAAGCGCGATATTGTTTTACTAAATCTTGAAGCTGTATCACAAGCGCGTATTAGCGATTCTGTTGACAAGAAAGCTTGAGGAAATGATTAAAGCGTTGAAAATACAACAGTTGAACCGTCCAAAATTAGGATTAAAAAGCAAAACTAATTAAACTTCAACAAATACGGCATAATTTTCACTAATTTTTTTCAACTAATTGCAAGTTGCTTCTATTTTGTAAAAACTTTGACTTCAATATTTTATTTCTGCTTTCTTTGATTTCCACAGGTGAGGCACTGCCTCAGTTACCTATCCCTGACGGCACGTTCTTGTTTAAAATGTCTTGGCATTTTCGAAAAATAATCTTTTTGCTAATTAAACAGTAATTTACGTTTTGTCACAATTTGCTGAGATAACTACTATTGAAAATGCATGACATACAAAAACTCATCAAGTGCAAACAACTGACTGAAAAAACATATAAAGTAAAATTACTCCTTTCAACGGTAAATTATCTATTGATTATACTAAAAATGTTTTGAAAAAATGCCTTTAGCATATCTTCAATCATGCAAAAATAAATGTGATAAAGAGATGAGATTAGTTTTGTTATGTTTAAAGAAAGGCTGTGATTAATTCAAAAAAAAATCCATATTTCTTGTTTACATTGATTTTGAGATACAAAGGTTTATGGTTTGGCAAATGGAAATTTCCATAAGTTGGTGGATTTCACTCAAAACACCAGATTATGCAAAGTTAGACAAAGAAATTCTATTGTAAGTTTAAATATTGGCAATAAAATAAAAAGATTTTTATGTTGTCTATGTTAAATTGTTACAATTGATAAATAGAAATAAAATTAATTCATCTTCATTTTTTCATTTCATCTCTATTTTTATCTTTCTGAATCGCAAGAAAGCGACACAGGCGCTAAATATAGGGCAAGTAATTACCTCGACCTACTTTCAGATAATTCCTAGATATTGCTGTCCCATTAAAATTTTTTATTTGTTTTTTAATTTCATAAAAATAAAACTAAAATTTAAAACTGCTTGCTGAGGCAGCAAAGCAGAGAAAAGTGGCGTAAACTGTTCTTTCAAAAGCCACAATAGAAATGGCGCAGGTAGGTTTTGAATCGAGCTATAGTTGATCCCATTTCTGGCGTTCTGAAGCACTTGACCATGCTGCTGATAGTTAAAACATTACTAGCATTTTAGTTTTATTTATTGTAGCATTTCATTCTTTATAAACTCTAGGGATTTAGTTCTGATATTTCACGAAATACGGTTTAAAACGCCTTTTAATACTGTAATTAACATCATTTCTGTTGAAATTCTACGAGTACTTTCGTCATACTTTATTCCCTTAAATATAAGATTTGCATCACTTTTTTTTTCATGTTTACTTCACAAAAATTTCTAAAACCCATTTGTATCATATTGAATGAAAACCAAACAAAACTAAAACTTTTGGTTTTTCTTTAAAATTTAGCAAATTTTTGTTTTCTAAAATATTTGAAATTTATTTTAAAGTTTAAAAATAGATTGTTTTGTAATTATTTAAAAAAAAATCAAAATAGCAAACTTTATAGCAAAAGTGGCAACCTACGGGCCGAGACCCGAATACAGCCCGATAAGCAAAATTATCCGGCCTGTAACATGTTACTTAGATATTAAAATAATATGACCCACCCTCTCGTTGACAATTCTATTTTTCGACGTAACAATTTCAAACAATCTATGCAACAGTAAAACTATGATTCATCTAGCTACAGCAAGATTGCAACAACGCTTTATTATCAAGTACAAAAGCTGGTGTATTAATAGAAGAAAAAAGTTTCTTTAGTTAAATTTGTGTGACGTTTCTCATTTTACGTTTACAAAAACTAATGATTACTGATTTCTTCTTTATAGCATATCCTTTCTTTAGCTCATTTTATAAAAATTCAAAAATGTTGGCTTTGGTTTTTTTGTAAAACCTCACTTCATAAACTCAGCGAGATCATAAAATAAAAAAAATCTTCAATTCAGCTTCTGAAAAATACTTTTAGACCAAGGTGGACGAAATGCCTGAAAATTGTGTACTTAAAATAAATTATTTGAAAATTTCATCAAGATATTGGCAAATTGATAAAGTAAAATAAGATTTTTTCATAGTATGCAAAACAAAGTTCTACACAGAAATATGAAGAGAAAAGCAAAATAGCATTTGTACTTCACGTTAGTCTTATCTTAATTTTTGTTTTTTGAAAATTAAGTGAAATCACCAACGAACGAACTTTATTTGCCTAAATCAGTGCTCCCCAACTTTTTAGCATTCACCTTAGACTTACGAGCCTTCAAATTTTGCAGCACACTTTGAACAAAAGAAAAACCTTTTTTTAGTCTTTGCTAAATTTTGACGTTTTTTCTATCGTAACCTGTTTTTTACCAATGTTCCAATATGGGAACGTAAAAAAAACTTGATACAAGTTTTTGTATTTCTTTAACAAAGATTGCTTTTTCTGCTTTTTTTTATATACTCTTTTCTGTTTTTCATTAATATAAGATGTAAAAATTTTTTTTTTAATTTGCGGTACTTTTTTAGATTTTTTGGCGGGAAAATAAATAAAAAATCGATTTAATAAATTTTAAAGTTTCTAAATTCAATTTGCTCTATATACTTGTAAAGAGAATTTTTACTGTAAAATTGCAACTTTTTTTTAAATTTAGGTTTTACTTAACATAATCTTTCTGTTACCTAATGTTTTTGGTTCAAAGATTTAGTTGATTGTGCATTTATTTGAACTGTTTGTGACTGATGTTCTCATATGCTAGCATTGAAGGTTTCCCATTAACTGTTTCTTAATTTCAATACTAAGTAAATGTCAAAAGAAATAACTACTACATTGACGTTTTTGGTCATAAATAGTATTTAGATTGTTTTAAACTTATTTTTTAACTGATTGAGAATAACCTAAATGTCAATGAAATGTAGTCAGTATAACTTCGGAAAATTTGTTCCAATGATGGATTTCAAAGCATTTTATTGGTACGTTTTAATGTTGCTGAGATGGAAACGTTTACATGTGCTTGAGACATGATAACTTTGTTGTCAGAATCGCCACCAATTTTTTGACACACGAGCCTTTACATTTTCAGTTTGTTGACGAATGCGAAATGGATTGAATATTAGTGTTACTCAACCTTATCTTGTTTCTATAACAAGAGTAAAAACCTTTCCGCTCTAAAGTAATTGTTATCTATTACCTTTTATAGTCAAGCCAGATAGAAGTATTTTTATATTTGAAATTATGGGTGGCGTAGATGTTTATGACAACTTTCTTATTAGCCACGATTGACCACATTTAATTGACCACGAATTACAGGAACAAAGTGGTACTACCCGCTGTTTATCAACATTCCCAACACAAGTGTGATCGGAAGTTGGTGTATTTGTGGAGAACTTTATGACAACAAAATCTTTTGTCTAAATTTTGATCGCAAAATCAAGTGGTTTTTATTCAAACCTGTGAGGGTTTCTTTTCCACAGATGAAAGGCATACACGTGTATTCCATTATGACGAATTGCATTGCTTTACAGCATCTATCATCTAAGGGCAGAGTAAGATTTGCCGCAAAAACACTCGTGGGTATTGCACAAAAGTAATGTCCGGTTATATTGAACCAGAGGTGTTGTGTGCTGGGATGGGACATGGACCACGATTTTACATATAATAAAAATAAGCCTCTTTTCAGCCACCTAGTGAACACGGCAACTGTTGCTAACCATTCCAAGCTTGGTGGAATTGGGTGGAATGAAATGGAATGGCAAAAATAAATGGATAAAACTATCAAAACATATTAACAACATATTAACAATAAATATTAACAAAAAAAATAACTAAAATTAATTATGTTATGCAACTTTACTGCGATAGTATTGCAGATACCAAAACTTATAAGAATACACATACGCACTAAAAACAAACCTAGTTCAACTGTATAATTTATTATAAGAATTGTAATTATTCTACTTATTTCAACAAAAAATGTTTATACGGACAGATAAATATTTAGTATATGTAAATTAAATTGACAAAATCTACTTACCATAATAAAGTTACAAAATAGTTTGGTCGTCGACCTAATTTCGGTTTTAATATTAACTAATGTAACATTGGACTAAAATAAATTTTAAAAGCAAAATTACGTGAGTTACAGTGTGAAATTTTTTTAAATAAATAACTACAGTATAGGACTTCAAACAAAGTCTAGCCTAATAAGTGCAAAAACTTAATTTTCATTGCATAGCTAAAATATTGTAAATTTTAAACTAATTTTAAAATCCCAACTCAAATTCAAATCACCAAAATATGCTATCCGCTTTATGACTTGGTTGTTAAAACAAACTAAATAAGGCCAAAGCTTGGAATGGTTAACAGTTGCCGTGTCCAATAGGTGTCTGGAAAAAGACTTACTTCAATTGGATGAACCAACAAATTTTTTATTTTTTATCATTGTCTAGTTATTTCCTGGCAACCCTCTAATGGTCCCATATGGAAACCATTCAATGTTCCCATATGGTAACATGGTCATTGTTAAAAAAAGTGTAATATTTAGCAGATTTTTTTTATCTAATTGACGATAAAAAAAACTAGTTCTGTAAGTATCCAAAAATTTGCAGCTTTGGAACATTTAGTGTTAACATACAGGTTAAGTGTTAAGAAGCGCATATTTAGAGCATAACATAAGTTTGTAAAAATCAAAAGCAAATGAAAAGGTCTATATCAAACAAACAAATTTCTTTTAATTTATGGGATTTTTTGGTCGCCTTGTTACATATGATGATAAAAAAAATAGTTTCAATCAAAAGTTTTTTAATCAGCCAACTATTCTTGGTCTAGACAAGGGATGTCCAACCTTTTTTCATCATGAGCCAACTTATAAATTTAGTTATTGCCCGTGGGCTGCTAAAAGGTCTTCACTTTATATCCGTGTCTAATTTCTCGATTTCCGTCTCATGAAGTTTTGATCTCTAAAAAAAAAATCTTCACTTTGATATAATTAAATGGGCCACAGGTTGGACATCCTGGTCTCGACTCTGGTAGTTGTATAGTTCAAAATTGAAAATATATTTCTTTTCAAAAAATATGGTTAGATTTCCGTTTTTTCGCAGCACAATGGTTGCGGATCAGTGTCCTAGAGAAGCAAAAATATATAAAACTCACTTGTCAACCTTTAGTTTTAAGTTTGAAACATATACGCAAGATATGGTTTATGAATTTTTAGTGGGTTGGATAATTTTGCTTAGAAAAGCAATGAATCAACAAAATTTTATCATGATTACAAGTTTACTGAAACTCTCTTCCAAAGGAAAAATAATTAATCAACAAGTTTATCTTTTTAGTAGTCATAAAATAATTTTTTTAAATCTTTTAATAAAAACTTCCAAAATCGTCTTGATTTGAAAAGGCTACTAATCTGCTTTTGTTTCTATGGGGATGAATGATATAAATAAATAAATCTAACAATGCAGTCGCAATTGGTTTGTTTCGTCTAATCACAAATATATTATTTATAGGTGATTCTTTGAATTATCACAACAACCAACAATTTTCAACAAAAGACCGAGATAATGATGAGCGTGCATCTGATAATTGTGCTGAATACAGGCACGGGGCGTTTTGGTATAAAAGTTGTGTTTACCCAAACTTGAACGGAGAATATCTGAGAAATGGAGCAATCAACAGGAGAGGTGTTACTTGGTATCATTGGAAGGACAACGGCTACTCAATGAAGCGAGTGGAAATGAAAATCAAACCAAATTAATATCATTAGATTGAATCAATATATTATCACGACATATTGTAATCAACTGTTGTTCTTTGTATTTAAATATTCTCAAAATATAGTTGTTGCGTCTAAATAGCTACTCCCTTTTTTTTGTGATTATAAACCTATACGCTTCACTGACTACGGCGTGGCCGTTTGCTTTGTTGGCAATTTTATTCATTCAATTTGAAATCGTCGTCGTAGTAGATGGTCGTGTCGCCGCCAGCTCTGGTAAATTTGGAAGTCAATCTATAATCTCGTAAAGTGAATTGATGAAGTTTTCATATTGTTGATAGTTACCGTATATTTATTTATTCTTGTTCATTTATAGATTGGCCTGAACGATTTAAACCGCCTTATACAATTCGGCCGTGGCCAGGAAACAATAAATATACAAGCGTGAGCACTTAGATTTTGTTCAGTGTAGATTACCGGATCGTGGGCGCATTTGATTTAGGTCTAATACAGTAGATTGTAGTGGGTTGTCGTAGGTTAAACGCCCATTGGTGTAGAGTTGCACTAAGATTAGCTGTGGCTGCTACAATAATATTTTGAAAGTTTTTGGAAAATTTTGTTATTATTTTGAAAATCTTTTTAAAAAGTTCTGATTCGTTGAACAGATTAATTTTGTTTCAAATTGTAAAAAATTTTTAAAATGAAAAATTTATTTCTACAACAAATGTATAAGTAAAAACTTTAATTGTATATTTTCATCTTACACAAGCTATATAATGATAATTGTTAAGAATATTAACAAAAGTTATTCTTTTTTAAAATTGTATCTTCTCTATTACAAAAATATAAGAAATAAATGATGAAAGTTTTGTTTCGTAAAAATCAATTTAATCAAAAAGCTATTTTTGACTATTAAAAGACCAACAAAATTTTAAAACTTTAACAAAAGTTTTAGGCCTAAAGATTTTATTATTTAATATTTTAAGTTTTTTTTAGAACTAGAATCCAATTGCAAGTTTTTTTTCGGAAGACTAAACTTCGCAAAAGTTTAAAAAATATTTCTTTTATTTGAGATGATATTTTCTTGTGACACCATGAAATACTTTAATTTTATTAAGACTTGACTTTTTTCTAAATTTTATACAACTGGGACAAGCATAATGTGCCAGCTTTGTCTTCGTTCAATTAAAAGTTATTATTACAAAATTACGCACTAATTTCATACGAGGTTTTGCAAAAAACAAATTTTATTATCTCTCTTGTTAAATAGTGATATATAAATTCATTAATAAAATCAATCAAAGTTTAATGGCCAAAGATTTAATATAAAAATTAAAAACTAAAACGAACTAATTTATAATGAAAACACGATTTTGACCTATAGAAGTCGTCATCAGTTTCTTATTCAAATAGACAAAAAGAAAAAATTGAATACGAAACTGATGATGACTTTTATAGGTCCAAATCAATTTTTTGTCATAAATTAGTTAGTTTTAATTTTTATTTTCTTAATTAAATTATTGGCCCATTGAACTGATTTTGTTAATGAATTTATGTATTGCAATTTGACCAGTAAATAAAATGGTCAATTTGACTTTGCTGAAAAGGGTGCTAGATTTCCGTTTAAAGACTTTTAACTCTCATATTAAGCAAACAAATATAATCGGATTTAAAGAATAAAGAAATAAATGAAAGTAGATGAAAACAGCTTTATTGAAAAACTAAACAAATCATTAAACCAGAATTCCATTTTTGCGGGCAAAATTACTTTTTCGGACGTTTTTTTGGAACGACATTTTAATTTAAAGTCACATTTAAAATAAAAATATTTAAACTTTACAAGGTTTATACTGACATACATCAATCAAAGCAACTTTGGCAAAACTAGTGCTAGGCTCTTTAAATCACGTCATTTTAATTAAAGACCAAAAAAAGGTCATTCTTTGATTCCAAGTATATATTTTTGGAAAAATCAATAGTGTAATTAAAGCAATGACTTTTATTTTGTCTTCAATTTAATTCATTAGCACATCAAGTCGAATATATATGGGAACATATTACTTTGTTTAGAACGTTACGGATACACAAGGCCTTAGAAAAAATCTTTTATGTTCATTTTTTAATTGAAACGAATATATCCTATGTATTATGTAGTAGTTTGGGAGCAATGTGGGTTTTTTCAGTATTTTTGTGGGGGATGTAGATTAAAAAAATAAAAAATTCTTGAATGTTTTGCTTTTTTTTATAGCAAATTTGTTTTCTTGATTGTAATCCCTAAAATTACGGAGCTTATGTGCTACATATGTTAATTTGCTAAATATTATTTGAAACAATTTGATACGTTTAGAACAACGGTTCGCCACCACTGGTCTAGTACATGTGGCTCTGTGAACTCTCTGCTACAGTTTGCGGCGACTTAAAGAAATAAAAAAATATAGAATTTATTCTCTGGCGCCAAAGTCATCAAAGTTGTTACGTTTCAAACAGTGGCGAAGATATTTGCGACCCAAATTTTCTAAAAAAGTTGCGGAAACGGTTCCACAGCAATTATTATACTCATAATCAAAGCAAAAGTGCAAGTTTAGACTGGCTCGTAATTTGGCTTTTAGTTATAACACAAAAATTACACAGAATTATAAAACTTTCGAAAAATCTTAATCTGTCGCGCAAGCATAAAAATGGTTTGGCAAACTATTTTTTCCTCGATGGCTGGAGTAAAACTATAAGAAATAAACACTTCTACGCTAAGAAACTGCCAATGACTATTCAGTTTTGATTGTTTAAAAATTCGCAATATTTTTAGTAAAATGTTCATTAAGAGAAAAAGTAAATTTTTGGTGTGATAACCTACTTCAATCAGCATTGCGGCTTTTTTTAGTTGTTTTGATGATTTTCTTGATTGCATTGCTTGGGATTCAATGCAACGCCATGTAAGATTGCGCTTTTGCTTTGCATGCAAGAAAATAACCTTTTTTTGCCTGTGATTAATGTTGCGTTGCGTAGAAAAGGGCAAAATTTAACTTTAAAACTAAAGCGCAATTGCTAGGGGTTGAAACAATTTCTAAAAAAATCTTAAATATTCAAACAATTAAATTATTTGAAAAATGAGTTAAAGGAACTTTAACTTACTTTAATTTGCTGATATCTTAGAATAAAATTAGGTTTAAATATGTTAATGCAATATCTTTACTTGCATATTAAAAAATAAACTGGTTACAAGTTAAAGTATATACCTAATTTTTGATTCAAATATTAATAACATTGGATTGTTTTAAGTGAAATCACAAAGCACTCGAAATTTTGAAAAACTACACAGCAATTTTAATTACAAACTGCATAAAAAATACATTATATCAAGAAAATATAAACAGGCAGCTACAACTTAAGTAAGTTTTTTTTTATTGTCTCATTTCTTTCTTTGTAAAATTTGTTTGTTAGAAGTTTAATTAGACATAATTTTTTGATGAAATTATCTTCTGTAACACTTGAGTTTTTAAACTAATATACAAGTACTTCAAGTTAGCGCTTTTCTCATCCTTTTTCGCCGTTATTAATTTCCTGTTTAAATGATTCTGTAAAGCACCAAGATTACGTAAATTTAAAAATTAGATCGCTTAAACTTGAGAACATTGGGGCAAAGATTTAATTCTCAGAATTTTTGAAATTTTTTACATCTAAATTTAAATTTAAAACTTTCCATCCCGATTTTTCTAACTTTTTCAATTCATTGCTTAATTTTTTATAAAAATAAATGATGGGTTTTATTGCATTCGAATATTGTTATAAATAGCTTGTCCTATTTGTACTATTAAGCATGTTCACACACAATAAAACTAACAAGACATGGAAACCAATGAATCAATCCGACATTTTAAGCTTTTTTATTTTATTATGACATTCATACTTAATGAATGATATTGGTCTCATTGGTTTCAATAACAAATTGACATAATAGATTTATATCTAAAAAGTCTCATTAACAAATGTCATTGCGATCTTTTGCTTCAATCAAAAAACTAGTTGGCCAGGTCTAGGTAAGCTAATTATTTAGCAAAATTTGTGCATTTTAATTCTTTTCAGATGGTTTTGCAACTTTTTAAAAAAATAATAGATAAATAAAAAATTCTAGGTGCATCAATTTGTGAAAAAAATGTAATCACTTGT
The DNA here is from genome assembly GCA_963680785.1 of Diplosoma virens. NCBI lineage: Eukaryota > Metazoa > Chordata > Ascidiacea > Aplousobranchia > Didemnidae > Diplosoma > Diplosoma virens. The sequence goes on along the minus strand of CAVMFT010000044.1, from coordinate 5,479 downwards.
TTTTAGCTAAAGAAAAAACTGTTTTGTCCCTGAATTAAGCTAAAAATTTTATTAATCTAAAATAATTTTAATTTTTTTTGTAAATTTTACTTGCTAGTATTTTAACTTTGGTGTAAATTTTTAAAATAATTGCAATTTAATCTTAATTTCACAAATTTGGGTTTCTTTTAACTTGAAGTATTGCTACCTCCGCCCCTAATTAAGTAATTGTTTGGGTTCGATATATTTTGTTAAATACAAGAAAACAGGCAATTAGCATAACAAAGTATAAAAAAGTATATGTAACGGTAAACGGCGCTGAAGTAGCCGATTACCGCAAAGTGAAGTGTCGATCAACGCGCTTCCGGCTTCGTAAAATTAAAAGGAAATAATAATCAAGGAAAATAATTTAATAAAAAATAAGTTATAACTGAAACGTTGAAACTTGGAAATAAAAGCGAAAACGAAAGCGGAAACGAAAGCGGAAACGAAAGCGGAAACGATAATCTGTAAATAAATAAAAACAAACTAAAAATTAAACACAAAAAGAAAACGCATAGGTGTCTTACCGAGCAGTTCACTTCGGTGCTGACTCACGGGGAAAACGGGAATATCTTAACTACACGCTAAGTCTACTCAGACTTCAACCAGCCGCCCACAAACACTGCAGCTGGTCGCCTCACAAATTGAGAAGTGTGAACAAACGCAAAAAAGCCAGCTCAAAAATCAACGCGCTGCAGACACAACTATGCTTCAAGGTGAGATTAATTAAAAATAAAGCGTAAAACAAAAAAGGCGCTGGCAGCGAGTGCTCGCGCAAATAATGATTAGAAACTCAAGAGAAATAAAATAAAACACGTGCGTTGGTAATTTTCTACACTCCCAACACCCGAGAAATTAAAAAAGAAAAAGAAAAAAAAAATTACCAACGCTGCACACAACACAAATAACATTAACGGAAACATTTCTAAAACTTATTTTACGGTAATTGCGGGATCACCAGAGTCCTTCCGCGGCATAACATCAAGATTCGCGGGAACCACCAAGCACAGTTTATGAACGGGCCGCCGTACTTCAGAGCCACGCGTTTTTACTGCGACTTGGCGCACCAAACCTTGTTCGTCGGGGAACAGCTTTACAACTTTGCCAAGACGCCATTGCGAACGAGGAATCGAATCGTCCACGAGTAGAACAACATCGTCTTTTTGAAAATTGGTCTTCTTCTTAAACCATTTTTGGCGGGCGATTATCGTCTTTAAATATTCTCGAGACCATCTTTCCAAAATTGGTCAGCTAGATATTGTACATTTTTCCAACGTCTTTTGGGACAACAGTGCTCATCAGAAGGAAGTGAAGGGGGGAAGTTGCCAGTAGGACACAATTTCAAAAGGTGATTGGGCGTCAATGGTTCCAAACCATTTGCATCAGTTGTGATTGGAAATAAAGGGCGAGAGTTTAAAATAGACTCTGCTTCCAATAAAAAGGTGTGAAGTTGATCGTCATCGAGAGTTCGTTCCGTCATCAATGCAGTTAAAATTCGTCTGACTGACCGAATCATTCTCTCCCAAGCACCACCCATGTGGCTGGCATTTGGGGGATTGAAAGTCCATTGAATTTCCTTTTGAAAGAGGAAATCTTCAATCTGGTGCTGATTCCACTGGCGCAGGGCTTCACGAAGGGTCTTCTCGGCGGAAACGAAATTGGTTCCGTTGTCGGAGAAGAAGTGCATAACGGGACCTCTTCTTGATAGGAAACCACGTAAGGCGTTGATGAAGGCGTCGGTTGTCAGATCCATCGCGACTTCAATATGAATTGCTCTAGAAGTTAAACAAGTAAAAAGGCAACCATATCTTTTTACTTGAGAACGCCGTTGTTTCACGAGCAACGGTCCGAAGTAGTCAACGCCACAGTATGCAAAGGGATGAGTATCGATTTGTAGACGCGACGGGGGAAGATCAGCCATCTTTTGTGATCCCGGCTTTTCATAGCGTCGTCGGCAATGCATGCAGGAATTAAGCACTCTGCGAACAACAGCTGTACTTCGTAAAATCCAATATCGTTGTAGTAACTGGTTCAACGTCATATTTGCTCCGCCATGACCTGTAATGCAATGACAATGAAGAACAATAAGATTGGTTAAGTGCGAGGTGTGGGGCAAGATAATTGGGTGTTTAAGATCAAAGGAAACAGAAGCTCTATCTAAACGGCCGCCTACTCTTAAAAGACCGTTCACAATAACAGGATTCAGTTTTAGAAGTGGAGATTTGGAAGGTAGAGAAAAGTTTTCATTAGTTTGCATCTTCGACATGATGTCGCCGAAACAGTTCCATTGCTCATATTTAATAAGCTCAATTTCTGCTTTTCGAAGATCAGAGACAGACAAGGAACGAGAAAAATGATAGACAGAGTTGGAATTTATTAAAAAGGTCTTAAATTTTAAAAGCCAAGCAGTGGCTTTCTTTAGCTTAAACCACGAAGAAAAATACGCAATGAGCTTGTCAACTGGATCAATCATTTCGGTAATCAAAAATGCAGACGCAGCTTTTTTATCAAATGCTTTTACATTTTCTACATCTAATGTCGTCTCTGCAAACCGGCAAGGCCAGCTGTCTGGCGATTCACTCAAAAATTCTGGTCCAGAAAGCCACGATTTAGTTTTCATTAGTTTGTCGGATCTACATCCACGGCTTAAAACATCAGCGGGGTTGAGTTCACTAGGGACGTGCCTCCAATTAGAAGTACAAGTGCTTTTCGTAATAAACTTTAAACGACTGGACACAAAAAGAGGAAAACGCTTTTCTTCATTTCTTATACTTTGAAGAACTACAGCGGAGTCTGTCCAAAAAATAGCTGGTCTCAACCGCGGTAAGTTTAGTTCGTGTTTAAGAAAAATATCTAATTTTACGGCAGTCACAGCAGCAAGAAGTTCTAGACGGGGAATAGAAAATTCGTCTTTAGGAGCTAAATGAGATTTACTAATAACTAAGTTACAATTGACATAGTCATTAATATCGCTCGAACGAAGATAACAAACGGCGCCATACGCATGCTTAGAGGCATCGACAAAATAATGCAATTGATAGTTTTCACTGCCTAAATTGGTATGCAAACCCATCCATCTTGGGATAGACATCGACTTCAGATGCTCCAGCGTTCGGATCCATTGTTGCCACTTATTGAATTCTAAGGAAGGAATAGGTTCGTCCCATTCTAACTCCAGCTCGCATAGTCGTCGATAGAGAAGCTTGGCTTCAACAATCACTGGGCACAGAAATCCAAGCGGGTCGAAAATGGAGTTGATCGAAGACAAAACACCACGTTTCGTACATGGTTTATCCGGAAGTTCTACTACAAAATAGAAACAATCAGTATTGAGGTTCCAATTTACTCCTAAGACACGTTCACTAGAATTTTTGGCCAGAGCGTTAATTTGTAGTGATTTCGAAAGTTCATTCTCAGGCAAATGTTTTATTATTTCAGGGCAGTTTGAGCACCACTTCGTAAGATTAAAACTTGCTTTCGACAACAGATGCTTTATATCTTTCATTAATTTAAGTCCGATTTCAACGTTAGGTACGCTAATTAAAAAGTCATCAACATAAAAATGTTCTTCAATTGCAGAACTGATATAAGGTTCGAATTGAGCGCCGAAATCAATGGCCGCTTGACGCAACGCAAAACTTGCGCAGCACGGAGACGAGGTTGCACCAAAAAGATGAACTTTCATTCTATGCACTACTGGTTGGCTTTCAAGATTTCCATCAGGCCACCACAAAAACCTTAAACTGTCACGATCACGAGGTGAAACTTGAACCTGGTAGTACATCGACTCTATGTCGGCTGCCAAAGCTATTTTTTCTTTAAGAAAGCGGGAAAGAATGGCAACTAAATCGTTCATCAGGTGGGGCCCCTGCATCAAAGATTTATTTAAAGAAATACCCTTATACTCGGCACTACAATCAAAAACCACTCTCAACTTGTCGGGTTTATGGGGGTTTATTACTGAATGATGGGGAATATACCAAACCTTCTTAGAAGTTATTTGAAAGTTGTCGTGAACAAGTTCTGCGTAGTTTTTGTCTAACATTGTTTGAATTTGAATTGAATATTTCTGTTTCAGATCGCTGTTACGCATTAATTTTCGCTTTAAATGATTTAATCGCTTAAGTGCTAAATTTTTATTGTTTGGCATAATCTGGTCTTCATACTTCCAGGGTAGTGGTAACTCGTAGTGGTCATCAACTAGCTTGATCGAACTTTTAAGCATTCTATAAACTTTAAAATCATTCATCGAAATTGGTTTCGAATAATAATTATCTTCGTCATAACATTGAAACTGAATATTTGAAAAATTTCTGCGTGATTCATATATGAAATTTCTATCATCCTCCTCGAAATTGTCGCGTAAAGTTGAAACGTAGTAAACATTTTTATCACTACTGGATACTGTGCAATTAAATTTAGAACAGGGCCCGAGCAAAGACCACCCCAAAGGTGACTTCACAGCGTCGGGTGATAATTTATCCGGAGCAGATCTTAAATCTTCTAATCTAAATACTCTAGGGACATTAGCACCAATTAAAAGCTGAACGTTTTGCCTGTCAAGCTTTGAAAAATTAATATCAGCTAAATAGCTATGATCGCTTAATATCTGTGATGTGGGAATTACATTTGGTTGTACAGGTATTTCATCTACGACTGTAACGTCTGGAAGCTGGACCCAATCTCCGTCAAACAAACCTTTAACTTCCATCTCTGCAGACACAGTTCTATAAGATTTTGTCTCTGTCAACGTTTGCAATTTAAGCTGTCGACTCGTGCCGCTCAGTTGCAATTCCCTTGCCAAACTGCGGTCGCAAAAACAGGCGGTAGAACCTTGATCTAAAAATGCGTATACCTCTGTTTCTTTACCTTCGAAGCGAACGCGCACCGGAACAACATTTAAAAAGACATGCTGGACATTACCAGTGGATTTATTAAGTTGAACAGAACTACAGGCGTCGACGTGACCCGTCACTTCAGTGTCAGTAATTTTATGAAGAAGAGTGTGGTGAAAGGTTCCTTTGCAACCAGTAATTAAACATTTGCATCTCGATTTGCAGTAACGAGCGAAATGGTTACCGCTTAAACATTTAAAACAAAGTCCCTTTGCTTTAACAAATTTGTACTTTTCTTCGTACGTTAAATTTTTGAACTTATCGCAATCAATTAGCTTGTGTATTTTTTCACAATAAAAACATCGGCTTTTTGCCACACTCAACGCGTCTTTTACATTTTTTGTCGTTGCAGAAACATACGCGCTTTCGCGGCGAGGTTTGTAATTAGTTTGAAACGTTTCTCTTCCAAAAATAGAATTAGCAATTCGACTTTTTTCTGTAACAAATTTGGACAAATCAAGAAACTTAGCTCTCTCACCAGTTTGTTGTTCAATTTGTACCGCATATTCTACCCAAGCTCGTTTCAAATTAATTGGCAGTTTGTTAACAACGCCCATAATCAC
>CAVMFT010000043.1:0-32974 GCA_963680785.1 Diplosoma virens | reverse complement strand
AATCAAGAGCAATTTCTGGTGACAGAACGTTTTTTTTGCGGTGTTTGCTAAGCTGTATGAAAAGTTTCTTGTTCTGATTTAAAGTTTAAAGTTTAATGTAACTACAAAATGTAACAACCAAAAATGTGTTTTTTCTTGTGTAAATTAGGTTTCTGTTCGTTAGTAAACTAAGCAGTAACAAAGAAAATTGTAAGAAAACCTATGATTTTTAAGAACGAGCGCGATCTTTTCTTCATTCTATAGATTAAAACGTTAGTTTTCTTGTTGATTTTGGGTAAAGCTTGTAAATCTTATTTCATAAATACGACTGTTTTGTTTAAATAATCAACTTATAAAATATCCACTAAAAATTAGGTTATGCAGCGTACTTGCGTTGAAAGTAGAGCGAAGGTTTTGTCTGATTTCAAACGACTTTGTTGTCGCTTTTATTACGTATTATAAAATTACTTGCGAGCAAGCAATAGTTAAAAACTCTGTGTCTTTCACTCCAAAACACAATTCTTTCGTAAATCTAAAGTAAAACTTATCTTCAAGATTCGAGATCACTTCTACTTTTACATAATTTCATGAATGCTTAGTGTAAGTTTTTACAATGTTAACCTTTTTAAAACAGAAAATCGAGACATGATTGAAAACTTTTTCTAAATACTTCAACTCGGTGTATACAATAAAGCACAAAAAGTTTAAGACTGTATGTTTTATTTACAAGTCAAAAAAATACAACTGATTTATTTTTCGCTAAACAAAAAGGGATCATTCAAATCAGGCATTACAGCGTTTTTGCTATTGGTAGAAAAAGATGCAAGATATTGGCTGATTTCACAAAGTTTCTTCTTTTCGACATCGCTTGCATTTTCAAGGCGAATGCATTCATAAGCGACAAGAGATTCCTTCATGGTTTCCACATACAAAAGAGGAGAAAACAAATTGATATATCTATAATATAGCTTCATTTTATCAGCCAATACTTCTTTTTGCGCTCTATCAAACATAGCACGAACTGAACACTTGTTAGGGTCGGTTTCAGCAAGAAAAATTATGTAAACTTTTCGAATTCCTTTGCTGTTTTGTTTTTCGAAGAGTAGCAGACATGTTTGAAAAGGTAGCAGTTTCAATAAAACTTCGCGTAACTGAAGGTGATCGAAATACTGTTGCTTTTCCACTTCAACAAAGAAAGAAATCATTCCCAACTCGCTGTCTTCTTGAGGTTTCTTTTTGTATTTTCGCTTGGTCTTCACTGCACAAAACACATTTCGAATCGAAGTGGTGTCTGTTGCGTTGTACGTCGGAGAAGAAAGCGACTTCTTCTTTAGCTTTGCTTTACCACTAACAGACATTGGTGCGCTGTATGTTAGGAAAATGACTATTTCTACTCTAACGAATAATTATAAGGAATTTTTTTTTCTTATTCAACCTATTGTCCAATAGTAACTCTATTAAGTTTCTTTTTTCGTCAATTACTTGCTGTTCACTTAAAACGTCTTGACAAGTCTGAACACGCCAGAAGATGTCAAAAACTCGTAAAATGTTTTTTAACAAACAAGTGTTTTTATCTTTGACTAAATGTAAATGATGTGTTTTAGTTTGTTGAAACAACCAATTATTTCTTCGAGAAACGGGTACACTCTAAGTTTTGAAATATTATTTTTAGTAATCAAAACATATGCTTTTGAAATAATAACAAATTTGAAAAAAAGAAAGATTTTATAAGCTTTTCAAAACTATGTAAAAATGATAAACAACGTCATGTTTAAGAAAAAGCAAAAAATTGGATGACTTTTTAACAAAAAATAAGGTAATAATAGTTAAATACTCTAAAACATTAATTTTATTTGTCTTGATATCGTTATAACAAAATGGTTACATTTTCGTGTTAAATTTTACAATATAAAGAACTTTTAGTTATGATTCGCAAAATATTGGCAGTCCTGCAGCGAATTAAAACCAGGGTTGTAGAGTTGTTGTAGGAGTTTTTTCGACTCCAACTCAGACAAAAATTTCCGGCTCCAGTACATCTAAAAACGAACCGACTTCGACATGTCTAAAAAGCAACTCCCTTCCGACTCCGACTTCTTCTTAAAACATGCAATTCCGGTGATTTCTACTCCACAATCCTAATTAAATTCGATTTTGTTGTGAACAAATTGACAAAATGTAAAATTGACCACAAGTTTTTTCTTTGTCATTCTTAACCAAAACAGTGAATTGGAACTGAAAAACGTATAATTCAATAAACTCGAAAAGTGTGTGACGCAAGTAATGGTTTTTCATCTGACACTGGAGTGCACCACATCGTCTGTCTTGATTGAAAAATTTTACTTTTTGTAGACCTTTGATGTCTTAAGAAATAGTTTTGTGATTATATACAAAGAAACGGTAGACGGTGGGGTTGTTTTAAATGTTGTCAGCAGCAAACTTTTCAAAGGTTTGGTATAAACAACGAAGATTTTTGCTTCCAAAACCAACTATTTTATAAAAACAGTAAAATTCGCTACAAAACGTAGTTCAGAGAATTTGTTATTTGTAAATTATAACTTTTATCTGATATTTTACCTTGAGACAAATTTTTACTTATAAATCTTGATGTAAGAAAGTTTTACGTGTTAAATTTCTTGATCTAAAAAGACGATAAGACAAGAGAATAATTTATTAAAATATACGGTGCAGCTAAAATCACACCTCTATGTTAACACGTCTGCACCTTTTAAAAATCCGAATCGTAGTTTTAGAATAACAAAGTATTGTTTTTTAAAACAAGACTCAAGTTCACTGACGCATATGCTGAAAACAAAGCGGGTGACACCGTGTATTTTTCATGAGACATGATGTCGAGAAATTTGCCTGATATAAACTAGATGTTGAAAATTGTTTAAAAACGTATTGTTTTCCTGATTTTTAAAGTATAATGTTCTGTTATAAAATTAATTCAATAGGTCACAAGCTGAAAAAGTTGTTGGAAAAGCGATATTGTTTTGCAAATTGACTGATTTTTTGTTATTTTTCGATCAAGAAGGTTTCAACTTTAAGAAATCTTTGCAATATTCGTAATGCTGACTGTTTTTCTTTTGCAGCGAAACGCAAAAGTAGATGTGAAATCACGTATTGAACCAGTGCAATCTCAGACATAATTCAACTTTGTAAAATAGGTTTTGAAGGGATTAAAAGATTTCCTTAACAAACTGTTCTTTTATTAAAAGTTTTAACCACTATTTTCTTGTTTTCAAAGTCGAAAAAATTATAAAAGCTTTACGTTGTGCTAAAGAGCGACTTCTTGACTTTTAACAAAATTTTACTTGAAAACAGCCACAATCAAACCGTTTTTGAGGTTAGAAAAACTTGAAGAATTTGCATCAATCGTTGTGCAACGTAAAAAATGCAAGTTTTTTGCATCAACAAGTCAGACGGTTTAAAAATTGTGACAGACGCAATAGTTTTTATGAGACGAGCCTAAATATTCTTGATTTGTTACTTTTCTGGAGGTAGTTTTCAAAAAAAAAAATCTTGGAATAAAAACGTCTTTACTTTGTTTGGTGAAGAGATAGTTTAAAAACAGATTAACCGGCGTTAAGAAAAAACGCATTGTTTTGAGACAATTAGTAATCTATTGTATCGCTTTTAAAAGAAAAATGGAGCGAAGTGCAAACAAAGAAATCTGAAACCGTGCAAAATAATGTTGAAACGTTTTTGCCCCTGTTTAAAAACACCTTTTATGTTTTAAACAATTCATACTCCCAAGCTTCGAGGTTTGAAAAATTATAACATTCACGTAAAACTTTAAAGATTCGAATCAAAATTAAAAAATTAAATCCATGTTGCTTTTCCACAAAAATCTGCAGCTGACGTTCTGTTGCTGGTATGCAGATACAAATTAAAAAACGTTAAGAACAGCAAAAAATCTCAAATAAACCATAATTTTGTAGGATTCTGTCGGTTTTTTGTGTTTGAAGAATTTAAAATAATGCAAATTTTTATCTAAAAGTTTCAAAATATGAAACGGTTAGTTCACAATTGCAGACTTTTTAAAAGTTTTTGAAAGTATAAGCAATATAAAAATTTTTAATTTTCTTGCAAGCGCTATCCACAGTTGACGTTTTAAGAAACACGTTCACGGTTTTTCTTTTGGATATTTTGCAGCTTCCCGATTAAAAGCTATGCAGAATGTCAGACTTTGGTTGTCAAATAGATACGATTTAAATCTTTTACACCGTAGTTTTAAGAACTTAACACAAATACCAGCGTGAAAAATGTGTAAACGTATATTCATTGTCAATTTTCAAGATACTTTAATAGAAATAGCTTGTTTGAAACGCGTTTTCTACTTTGATGTTTCTCACTCGAAGAACAAAAACATGTCTTGAGCTCTTGTGCAATTACCATTGTTTGACGCGGATTGTTTCGGACAAGCTTTGAATGCACAACCAACAAGAATAGATGTCTTGCATACAGGTCCATGCAGCAAAATATCATGTGTCCACAAGGCATGCAAACTGCGTGTTTTTCCTTGTTTTTACATTTCATGCATTTGTCTTCTTTATATCCAAAATAAGGTTAAGTAGCTCTTGGCAATTGGAGAAGTTGCAGTTATTTTTTTCCATTTGTTGCAAAAGAGCATAACGGATCTTGGTGTTTTCAATGCCTATGCTTTTTGCATATTTCACGTGAAGGTCAAGCAGCATCATTGCTTCTAATCTTTGACTTCTTTCCTCGGCTGCAACCGTGCTTTGCGTTTGATTGGTCAACATGGTACGTAGCTGGTTTGTTGCAGCGGATCGAATTGGATTTTCTATATTTGGTCGATGTAAACCTGGGTGTCTTTGGCATACTTTTTCCACATATTTTACACCTTGTTTCTTTAGAACAAATTCGCACAAAAGAAACCACTTTGCATGCTCGTACCACGGGTTGTCACGCAGTTTCCAGTGAAATAATCGTCCTCCGCAATAGAAACAACTGACACGGTCACCAGAACCCATATAATAAAATCCTGCGTTAACCAGTTCATGCGGCGTTGGACTTTCCTGATCATGGAAAGGTTCGCATACGATCCTCGTTGTCACACATATGCGGTTTTTGCGGGTTTAAGCAGTGAAACATTTCAGCTTCTAACTCTCGAGAGACAGAATCTTGTGGCATATTTCAATGACGAAACCAAACCACGCTGTCTTATATACACCACTTCGTATGACGTCATGGATCGCATCATGTTTTGTAACCGTTGTCTAGGAGACTTTTTAATTGCTGACGTCTCTTTGCAGTAAAAGGACAGCTGCTCAAATCTTGTTACCGACAGCTGAAAGATTACTGACATGTCTTTGCAGTAAAAGAACAGTTGAAAGTTTAGAACAACAGCTTTGACAAGATTACTGACATTTTTCAGCACAAGAACCAAACTCGCAACTTCGTTGCTCAGCATAAGTTATCAAACTCGCAACTTTGTTGCTCAGCATAAGTGAGAATCAAACTCGCAACTTCATTGTTCAGCATAAAACGATTTTGTAGTTAAACGCGACTGCATCACTCTGGCTGAGAATCAAACTCGCGACTTCGTCGCTCAGCATAAAACGAATTTGTAGTTAAACGCGACTGCGTCGCTCTGGGTGAGAATTAAACTCGCAACTTCGTTGCTCAACAAAAATTATGTTTCAACGCGACTGCGTCGCTTTGAGTGAGAATCAAACTCGCAACTTCGTTGCTCGACATAAGTTAGGTTTCAACGCGACTTCATCGCTTTGGGTCACAATCAAACTCGCAACTTCGTTGCTCGACATAAGTTATGTTTCATAGCGACTTCGTCGCTCTGCCTGGGAATCATACTCACAATTTCGTTGTGCAGCATAAGTTAGGTTTCATAGCGACTTCGTCGCTCTGCCTGGGAATCAAACTCGCAACTTCGTTGCTCGACATATGTTAGGTTTCAACGCGACTTCGTCGCTCTGCCTGGGAACCATACTCGCAACTTCGTTGCTCGACATAAGTTAGGTTTCCACACGACTTCGTCGCTCTGCCTGGGAATCGAACTCGTGGGAGTTAGGGTTAGAGCTAGGGTTAGGATACCCCGTCAGATCCGGCACAGCTCCGACGCAGCTCCGGCGCAGATCCGACGCAGCTCCCACGCAGCTCCCACGCAGCTCCGACGCAGCTCCGACGCAGCTCCGACGCAGCTCCGACGCTAATCCGGCGCAATTGCTAAGAAGACTTTCATCCTATACTACTATGGTGATCTCTAAAAAAAAAAGGTTTTCACTTCGATTTCGCCTCTGGTTTTCACTATTTTTTCTCCCAAAAACATGGTGATCTCTAAAAAAGAAGTCTTCACCTTGAATGTATTTTCCGAGGCAACTGCCTCATTCTCCTCACCCAATATCCACCACTGTTTTCACTACAACATATTGCTTTCATTTTTTGCATGAAAAGCTCATGGACCCCCAAAAATCACTCTGTGGACCCCTGGGGGTCCATGCACCCCCGTCTGGGGACTATAGTCAAATGTAGCAGTCAGAGGGTAAAGCTTTTCTTCACGCTGCTCTTAATTATCCAGAATTTAAAGCATTTGAGTAAGATTTAAGCAGCTGTCTATTACATTTTTTTTCTACAATTTATTATTTTTTTATAATTATTTATTATCATCTCTGTTTGTTGAGGAAAACAAACAGAGATGATAATAAAGAACTCTTAAGAAGCCTTAAACTTACAGCAGCCCACCAAGCGATTACGTAGATTTACCCAGATTACCCGATTGCAAGATATTCGCTCTCCCGTAGAAAAATTTTATTTGGTTTTTAGTTTTTATTTTAAAGATAGGATCGAAATTTATAGCTGCTTGCTATGACCGCCAGGCAGAGTAAATACTGTAAAGTGGGTGCTACTGTAGCGTGCGGTCTACCACTAAATTATTCATCTCTAAATCGCGCGGTAAACCTCACTTCCCAATCGACAGGTAATATATGAACGCGGTAGACCTCACTCCCCACTCAGTAGGTGACATACAAACGCGGTAGACCTCACTCTGCCACTCGGTAGGTGAGTTTACCGCGTGAGAGGTCTACCGCGTGATTTAGAGATGAATAATTTAGCGGTAGACCGCACGCTATAGTAGCACTGTAAAGTGTCTTTAGGACACAACAGAATGGTGGCAGTAGGTTTTGAATCGCAACTTTATCGATCGCGTTCGCCATCATTGCGACCTTTCCCTACTTAGCCATCTTGTTGACCTTTTTATTAATTAAAAAATCATTTTTAGGTTATTACTATTCTTTTAAAGCCAATCGCTAAAATTTTAAAATTTATCTCAGATTTTAATTAATTTTATGAAAAAGAAAACGGCATTTTTTAAAGTTGCTTTAATACATTTCGAACTAACTGAATATGGTGATTTTTTGGTTAATTTACCTTCATTAATTGAATTTCAGATTCTCGTGACTTTAGGATTCCATGTTGGTCAAGTCCTTGTCTGAGATCATAACTTATTGAAACCTAAAAAAATAATTTAATTGTAATAAATGTCTAGGGTTTTTATCGCCTTGCTTGTGACTAAACATGAGTTTCGCTTACCGTTTATAAATCATTGCTTAAAAATAAAAGTTGATTATTTTCTTGATTTTAGTTTTTACCAATGATGGAGATGCTAAATCTTGCGTTTGTTTGACAGAAAGAGAATATTTTATTGTTGATTTTATAGACAAGAAATGCTAATTAGTGCTCGTCTGCTACAGAAATAACACTATTAAATAAAAACCACAAAAGTTCTTATTTCAAGAGAATGGTGAAAGGTAAAGAAAAAATATATTTTCACAGCTTTTTTGCTAATTCTTTTAATTTTTTGATTTTTTACTTAAATTGTTTTGTTTTTGCTGCAGTAAACTCAATAGAAAACGCAATAAAAGCTAAAAGTTGTTTAAAAGCGATAGTCCAAAATAGTTTTCATATTTGGGGTGTAGTACACTACTTATAATTGTTCTTTCAATTATTGTATATCGCATCGAAATTTTTCAGTCTAAACTTTAAATACAGTTTAAATATAATTTTTTTTATATTAAAAGTCTTTTTACCCTTTTCAGCAAAGTCAAGTTGACGATTTTATTCAACTGGTCAAATTGCGGTACATACTCGTAAATTCATTAATAAATTCAGTCAAAGTTCAATGGGCCAAATATATAATATAGAAATTAAAAACTAAAGCTTAACTAATTCATAACAAAAAATCAATTTCGATCTATAAATGTTATCATCAATTTCTTATTCCAATAAAAACAGTATTTTTTGTAAATAGTAGACCACGAAGAATTGGTCACTACTACTGCAAAAAATTACAGTATGTAGTCTATTATCTATGTCTACCGTGTAATTTTAGTATGCTGCTAAAAATCGAAATTGCAGAGTGTAGGCAATTGCAAGAAAATAAATTCATATTCATCTTATTTTTAGATTTTCTAATTTTTCTTTCAATTGATTAAACCAGGGGTGGGAAAACACGCCGGCAACAACTTTCTATGCGGCCCGCAAAAGCCTCAAACAAATATTTAAATAAATTATTAATTTACATTATAAAATACATAAATGTATATTTTGTTAGCGATGACTGCTTTTTAGGAAAAGAGTTCAAGAAAATCGAGAAAAATTCAAAGTGAAGATTTTTTTAGAGATCACTATAGTACGACCCTTAAAGTAAAGAATTTCCCACCCCTGGATTACACTGTAAATTTGAATAGAAATAATTTGTACAAGCAAAACCTGAATAAAATCTAAGTTTAAATATCTGTAAAATTTATCTTGACAATTCCTTACTTACGGTAATTATTTGGAGAATCTATAGACATGAGAAATTAAGGATTTGAATTAAAAAAAGCTTGTTTTTTTGGTTAGCTACAAACGTTTATTCTTATTAAAATATTCTATACAACTATAAAGTTTTTTACCTGATAACACAAGAATCCGTGACACTAATACAAACTATTACAAATTTAAGTAACAAAAAAAAAGTTTTTGAATTAAGAAAAAATTTTTAAAAGTTGTTTTTTTATAAAATGTTCTTTACACTTGTATACTTATTAAAAAAAACAAAAGTATAGTTTTTAAGAATTAGCGTATACAAAGCAAAAAAGATCTAGTGCAAAACCATACATTTGAAGTTCGTTTCACAAATAAATCGGGATTTATTCGGATAAGCTCTTGAGAGTCTTGCAGATCCCCTGATTCCTTTAACATCACCACTTTGCTTGTGTCATCCCACTCTTCGCGTGGCTGATCTCGAATATCATATCCCTGTGACTTAATTTTGTCGGGGTCTTTTTTTACATCTTAAAAGAAGATTTTGTTTATTTAAAACGAAAGTTGCAACTCCAGGAAGGGTTACGCGAATTTGAAAAATTATTGTTCGGTTTAACAGTGTAACAAGATCATTAAATTGCCAAAAAGACAGGGCAGTTACCCTACCGACTTTGCAACTCTAGAGACGATTTCTAACGAAACTTAGTAAACTAGTTTAGGCAGTAAAAAAATGTAAAAAGTGTTTTTTCAATTGTTTTCATGAATTTGCGTGATAGCTCTTTCATTGAAAACACCAAAACAACGAGAAATCTTTATAAGACAATACAACCTGTATTAACGTCATGAGTTATTACGAGCGTATAAGCAAATCCATTTTGATTCGGCAGCATTTCGAGTAAGTAAGAGCGGTGTTGATGGTGACCGCATCTGGTTGAAATCTTTCGCTTATTACCTTGTTCTATACTTAAGTAAGACAGTTTACGGCACTTTCTTCTGCTCCGTGGTCTTAGCAAGCAGCTGTAAATTTTAATTGTATTGCTAAAACAAGGTTAAAAAACTAAAATAAAAAATTTTCAACCTGACAGCAATATTTTGGCTTCTGCGAAGTCGACGTAATCGCTCGGCGATTGCACTAAGTGTGACATTTCAGACGTTGTTTTACGAGTCAGAAGTTGAATAAAAATTATGGTGATTGGTGGATGGGCGTGAATTTATTTCTCCCCAGTTTTATCCCTGGTGTGGTTTCAAGAGTAATTTCAACAGCTTGTAGAAAAAATTGAACGAATGTCATCAAGCTGGTTATCAAACCTAATGGTTTATCGAAGAATTATTCAAAAATTTTATAGATTAAAGCTAAGTAATTTTTTAGGGGTCAATGAGTTTTATAAAAAGCCTGAAAACTTGCGAAAAAGTTGAGAGATATGTTGTCGAAATAAAAAAGTATTTTGAAATATTTGAAAAGTTTGTATTTTTTTCTTGGTTAATACAATATATAAAGAATTAAAAAACACTTTTAAGCGGGCTGTTGCAGTTAGCTCTCAGTTGTTGAAAGAAGATTAACATATGTAACAACAAAAAAATAAAACGAGAACAAGATCACACCAACCGATAGGGGCAATTGATATAAACTCAGGGAAGGGGTTTGCAAGGGCAGCAACCTGGATCGCGATGTTTTTGAGTTGGTCTGGGGAGGCTTTCATCCTTGTTTGGGTCGCCTGAAAAAAGTTTGTGTTTTATTTGAAACAACTTTTCTATACATTTAGTATTCGCTGTAAAACAAAGTTTTTGTAAAATTTTAGGAATACTAACTGCTGTTTTTTAATAGAATTCATAAAATATTTGTATTGCATGGTTTTACGACAGGTGATCAAACGACTGTTGCTTTAACTGTGCAAGCTTTTCTGGTTGATTAACGTCAGAGGACAACTGTGAAAGCTGAGATGAAGATTTTCTCAATAGGCAGTTTAGATCAATTGTCGAGTCACGATATCGCATATTTTACAACATATCACTTCTTTTTTGGCAAAAAAACAGTTATCTATTTCGCATTGCTTCACATGTTCACGAATCGAAACGATTTTCTTTTTTGCTCAAAAAATTTAAACTTATGTGTTTATGCTACTTCATTACCATAAATAAACACTATTTCAATCATAACAAAATCCAATTATCAAATAAGCAAAATAACAGTGAAATTATTGAAAGACTAATAACTCAAAATTTCTGGCTAGTTTTATCATTGTCATCATCGTACCGCTATTTGTTTTCTTACTTTACAGGACAACATCGAAGGCGTTAAACATGCAGCAACCAACAAACAATTATCCCGATCTGCTTTCGCAGATGCCAAGATATTGCTTTCTAGTTGAAAATTTTGTACACTATATATTTTTTTCAAGTTGGGCATTTTCACAGCTAGGCTTAACTGCAATTTTAAGATGCTTGGAAACAACGGCAAAGAAAAAAACAATGATTTTCATAAGGAATCAGCAAGATGAGAAAGTGAGAGTTGAACTGCTGTACTCTCAACTATGATGCTGACTATTATTAAAATAATCATAATTGAAAACCAATGTTTTTGAGCACATCTAAGCCTATTTGAAATTTAAATGTATTTTGTCATAGTTATAGCTTTACATATTAACGTGAATCGACTACAAAAATGTCGAACTCAAAATCCGTTTTATGATTTGTGTTTCGTAATTGTGCGTTTAAACGTCAAAGCGTGAATTGTTTGTAATATT
This sequence comes from Diplosoma virens, assembly GCA_963680785.1. NCBI lineage: Eukaryota > Metazoa > Chordata > Ascidiacea > Aplousobranchia > Didemnidae > Diplosoma > Diplosoma virens. The sequence goes on along the minus strand of CAVMFT010000043.1, from coordinate 21,464 downwards.
TATATTTTTTCATCTAGGGCGCTATAACATCAACGTTTTTGATTTTCACATTTAGTTGATGAACCGTCTTCACTTTAAATCTGTCTCGGTTTTGTCAATTTTTCATTCCTTCTCCCTGCAAAAAAAAGGTCTTCGCTTTGAATCTTTGTCCGATTTCTCGTATTAATGATCTCCATGGAGGACATGGCACAACGCATCTACTGGTCTCGTTTTTGTTAATAAAGGTTATGGGTTATGTAGGCCTTATTTAATGTCCTATCGCGACAAAGATAAATTGAAAAAAATCTTCCAAAAAAATCAAATTAGTGTTTTACAATTTTACAATAAATTTTGGCGTTGCAAAAAACTTTGCGACCGCGATTGGATCGATACGTTTTTAATGCTTTTTAACGAGTCTTCTTACTTGATGGTCATAAGTTGGCAGAATCGCTTTCTTTTCTGGACTGATATGTTTAAGCTGAAAAACAAAACAACGATGATCAATATTTAGAGATAATTTTTAAAAATTCGCTCTTCTTTGTTTATTCGCAACATCAAAACTAACATAACAACAAAGCTGGCGATAAATTGCAAAGGTCGAGCAATTACTGAGACCTCCTTATAATTAAGATATAGAGATGTGGCTGACCGGTTACAATTTTTAATTAGGCTGTATTTTTGCAAAAGTAAAAATTTCAATCAGAATTACAGGTCTAAACTCTTAAGCGATATGTCTTTTACGACGAGTAAACTAGTTTTCGAGGACACTACAACAATTCAGCCAAAAACCAGCTGTTTTCAAAATGTAGATATAAACAAGCGCTTGAACTATATACGTCTGAATTATTCAAAGACAAATTTTTTAGCCTCCTTGTTACTAACAATCAGGGCCGCAGCTAGGATTCCGGGGCCCGATTACGAAACTGATGGCGGGGCCCCTTACTCTTCATAGTAAAGTTTGTGGCTGTTAATATTTCACCAAAACACACACACACACGTAGAAAAGCCAACAAAAACTTATAAACATCTAATACGTAACATAATGAAATCTTAAAAAGCAATATGAAATGTTGTATTGTTTTCTTTTGATATAAAAAAATGCAATTAGCGACATGTTTTTCTTTTAGAAGAAAACTTTTCTTGTTTTTTTATTTACAAAATGTTGCAAAATATGTTCAAAGTCAATAGATTTAGCAATCTCGTTTTTATAGAGAGCAGTGCCAAAGTGTCCAGTCTCTCTTGTGATACTGTAGACCTCAAATACATTTTAATTAGTTTCAGCTTTGAAAAACTTCTTTTCCCTGATGCAACTGTTATTAAGATTGTTAAATAAATCCTCAAAACAACGAAAACATTAGAAAATGCTGGAAATCTATTGTTTTCTATCAAGTATTCAAACAGTGCATAGGTCTTAATACTAGAAAAAAGAAAAATTTTCAGAGCTTCAAGTTTTTCAGCCAACAGATTTCCATCAACGGCTTTATGTGTTTCTGTAACTATCATTCCTTCAGCGTCGTGTTTTATTGTGATGACAGTTAAAGCTGCTTCAAGGTTTAAGGTGTGTTTTCTTATTTCCGCCATACAATATACTGTATATATTTTGAAATCGAATATTTAGAAATCCAAATAACTTTACATGATTTTTAAGTTGTCTAGTTTCCGATGACTGAATAGCTTGATCTAACACTAAGTAGAAGCACTAAACTCTGTATGCTTCTTTTCAATCATCTAAAGGTTGTCCTTCTGCATCACGTAACAACATTATCTTCCTTCTACGTATTTTTTTTTTCTTGAAGTTTTCTATATGCCGAAGATAATTCAACAGCTTTAGCCAATTCATTTGCACCTATTCGAGCACCCTTAAAACCTTCCTCTCCATAAATTCTTAGCCATGACAAGAGTTTCTCAAATGACTCTATGCCTGCATCAATGTTCTTTGTTTTACCTTGTAGTTCCTTGCTTACACAGTTGACTTCAAAAAGTTCGTCTTACCAAAATATCAAAAAAACTTAAAATTTGTAGTCTTTTAGCTGGTTTGCTAAAGATTTAGTTTCTGCTTATATTTTGGGCTCATCTGTTATCTCTGATATTTGAACGAGCGTATCAAACACTTCTCCAGCCTGATAACAAATAGCTTTAACACTGTCAATGCAACATTCCTACCTTGTATTGCTCAAGGGTTTCACTGATAACTCAGATACATGTTTTTTAAAAACTGCCCACATTTTAATTGATGATGAAAACATCGTGTGGATCCTTTGCAAGATACCAAAGAATGTTATAGCATCTGGACAACACTTAGCTATATCTCCGTGATTGTCACTGCACAGGTACAAGTACAAAAAAATGTTATATAATTAACTATTAATTCGTCATACATAATAAATTAATATTATGAGGAAGAATATTTCATTCTTTATTTCTCGTTTTTACTAGTATTTTGTATTTTATATAATACAGATTGATCAAATCGGTCAAATCTGCTTAAAACCAGACCTGCTATCAATAGCCAACAGGCTTTTTAGCAAAATTTTCCACAAAAAAATTGAATAGAATATTTTTTAGCCTCATAATTTGAAGCTATTGAGTCGATACTAACCGCCGTCTGTAAATGTGTGACCAATCAGAAACGTAGCACTATTTTCGACAAAAACATAAACAAATATAATAATGTGAGAAAAAAATTGCTTCCTAGTTTGAATTGTTATAAGAGTAAGCGAATTTTCAATTGACATAAAAAAAAATTGATTTTGTGTAAAATAAAATGCCTCACTTGTTGGACTAGTTTAGTGTTGTCTCCTTGCAATTCGTCAACCAATTTTATCATTGCTTCTAACTCGGTTTTTAAAGCTGAATCGGAGTGTTGAGGAGTTGTTTTAGGCGAAGGAATATCGGTTCCTGAACGATGTGTAGTTGGAGTCCTATAGGATAAATGGTGAGTTTGATTTTAAGCTATTTTTTAGTTTTCGATTTAAATTATTTTTTGAAAAACGTCGTAAATTTTTCAAATTTAGTTATTAATCAATGAATCATCTTAAAATCTTATCGTTTTTTCGAAAAATACAGGAAAATATACGCATCACCCTGATTTCACACTCCCGTCGCTGGCTCTCCGGAGCGAGGATTTGAGCATTTGAATTTGCCTCCGTTGTTCTTCAATATACGCTTCTCGTTCTTTCATATTGTAGGTCAGAATATCGTTTTGTTGTTTCAGCATTTGAATTTTCTGAAAATAATTTGGTAGTAATCGCTAATTATAATTCTCAACTAAAAACGGTGTAAAGAAAAACGCTTTATAGCAGGAACCATTTCAAATTAAACCAAAACGTAATTCACAACTTTATCCACCAATTATTTCCACCAATTTATTGATAAATTTTGGGAAGGAATTTTCGCTGAAGAACTAAGATTACAAGTGTTAAAAAATTACCCGTAATTCCCCAGCAGGTTTCATTTTTGATTGCCGCGTAAGAATAATTACATGCCAAATAAATCTAGCGCAGTTTTGCCATCAGCTTCCGTACTTTAGAGCAAGGTGTGATACAGTTTGATAAAAATTTAGATAAGCAGCCTACATACGGAATCAATGCCTTTTATTTGACCTTGATGATCCGTTTTCAATATTTCTCCTTTTTTCTTTGTACTCGCAATTTCCTTTTCCAATTTTTCGACTGCCTAAAAAATAAACCAGTAAAATTTAACAAATCTTATCATCACAAAAGACGTCGTATTTATGAGCATTATATTGTATGAAAAGCCTCTGTTTCTGGAAAAAAACTGGAAGCGTTTTTCAAGTCGAAAAAAAACATAAAAGAAAAAACGCACAACATTTTAGAAAAAAAATGTTGTTTAACGAGAAAAATTTAAAAATATGAGAGTAACTGTTTGTTTATGGACAAAAAAAATTTTTTTAAATCTATTTTACATAGACTCTTCAAAGGCTATTATAACTTGTCAATATCATTCTAAAAAACTCAAAGTCAAAACACACTAAAAAAAATTAAAATACAGTATACAGTATATGAACTAAAAAACTTAATTAATTAAAAAACATTTTTAAATATCTTTTAACTCTATACCAACACGTGAAAGTGTTTTCTTTTCGTTTATTTCCTTTTGAGTCGCATCTTTTGCAGCGGCAAATTCTTTCTTTAACTTCTCGTAATCTGATGACCATTTCGCTATTTCCTAAAAAACCAACATTTATGAATGCGTCAAAAGTTGCAAGGATTATCATTTATCTAAAGCGTTTAATTAATTCCGACAAAGACTGAGACGTATTAAGTAATATAAATATCTTGTTTAATTTCAAGAAAAAAAGTGAAAATTACTTAAAATTCTCAATAGTCCTACAAACTAATTTGTTTTCTTTTTTCAAAAACGAAAGGCTTTCACTTTTAAAATCCATGTGCAGAACTTTGTAGAAAATAAAAATCGTATTGTTCCAGCGTGGTCGCGTGGTTAAGAGCGACGCTTTGAAGGCGCACGCAATCGACTGCGGGTCCTCTGTGTAGAACCATTTCTGTCACTTTATAGTGTACTTTAGAAAAACAATTAACAGTACTTCCCCTGCATAAAACCGCGTTTCCGCTACGAGGGTGAAATAGAATATTCTTTGTTTGTTTTACTGATTTTTTTACTTCTTTCCGCGATTAGGCGCTAAGTGAAGCAAAAAAAGAAACAGTAAAAGGAACAAAGAATACTTTATTACATGTTGTCATAGACTTTGTTCGGGAATCCTAAAGGACCAGTTGAGCTAGGTAACCCGAATACCTGCGCTGAAATAAAGCTGTGTCTAAATTTTATTTTATTCCGGCTCAAGAAGTGGTCTTGCTATGAGCCTAAAGCTTTTATACAGTTGATTTAACGAAAGCTCGGATTGGTTTCGTTGAAGACTCTTCTTCACAACAAACAGAAACCACTGTCTGTAATAAGAACGAATGTATTACAAAAATCACGACCGACAAAATTCCATTTCACGCTTTGCCAAACTGCAAAGCGAAATCAACACTATAACTTGATTCAATGAACACAAATAATCCTACCTCTGTAGAACACAACTCCAAAACACTGGCGCAAAATAAATTCAACACTCGCCCCAAATTCTACCTCCTCTCAAGGCAACACTTTTTCGCTTTAGGCGTCTTTCTCTGGCTTTTTTTTGGCGTCTATATTGTCTCGCTACGCAATGCCTTTATATATGCAATAGATAAAAGTCACGTGCCGACGAAAATTCTAGTATACGCGGGATTTAACTAGGACTCCCTAGAGAGATTGCTATGCTCGAATGCGCCAGAACATTCCAAAATTATCGAGCTATAGTGGGCAGTGGCGCTCGGACAAAACATAATATGTCATTACTGTTGGCGAGAAGACAAGAGAAAAAAAAGATACATGCATCACGCAATAGAAAGCGCATCGCTTTCATTAAAATAAAACAAAGCAATTTTTCTGCAGTTACTGAAAAACTGTTTTGCTACTTGTTGAGTGAAGAATAATTTTAAGATTTTGTAATTTGCTCATCAGCTAACAATTCTGTGCAGTTATAGAACAATTACCTTCGGGAACTTACCCCCTGGTTAGATATTAACCACTTACCCTTCAAGTATATGACCAAAATAAAACAAAACTAGGGAGTATATGGTCAGGGGGTAAGTGGCCTGATATTTTTTGTGCAGTGTGTAGCGGGATAGTATCCCACTACACACTAAATTGGTTCATACAGTAAATAATTTAAATTATATATTTTGGCAACCCGCTTTTACAAAACCTTTTTTTTGTCTCGTTTTGTGGATAAAATGAAAAATGTGGTTTGGCTCAAATGTGATCAGATAGACATCATCAATATTAATAAAATAAAAAATTGATTGAATTTGTGGACTATGTTAGTCTATTATTGATAAGCTTAGAAGACTTCAATAACAATATCTACAATTGGTGACCCCGACTTCAATTACAACGTCTACAAGTGCTTGACATAATTCAATTATAACTTTTAAATAAAATAAAACATCTTTGCGAAAAAAACTTATCTACAAAACAGGAAAAAACAAAAAACTTTTCTTATTGTATGTAAATTTTGCCGACTAAACTTACTAAAATTTCACCTTAACATTATCCTCAAGCTTATTTTCAAGAAAATCTATGTGCGTTTCTCGATTCTCTAGGATAGTAAGAATTCCGGTCATCTTTTCATTGAAGATTTTTCTTTCCTCGTCGGTGTTCATCCGAGTTCGTCGTAAAAGATCATAAATCTCGGTGGCAGCATTCTTCAAGTAGGAAATCTCTCTTTTCCTTCGATCACCAACTGCTCTTTTGCCTCTTGCTTCTGCAGAAAACAACTAACAAGTGAAACTGCATAAAAACGTAAATAACGAAATATTTTCTGTTCATTTAGAAAACTCAATTTTTAAAACATTTTAATTTGAATATGATTCGATGGTTGGAAAGTGCAACAACGTTCTTTGTTCATTCGGAATTTTTCAAAATAACTTTGTATTAAAATTTGTTTTACGTCGACGAAAAAAGGCAATAAACTTAAATGATGTTACCATTAAAAGTGAATTGTAGAACTATATACGACATAAACAAGGTGCGACTGGCAGAACATAACTACCCATCTTTGGCTAATAAAGTTGTAAGTGATAGCCAGGTAACCTAAACCTGTCTCTCAAGCCATTGCTAAATTTTAAGAGAAAATATTTAAATCGTTCAGATATAAATGTAGAAGCACAGTAATTTTCTTAAACTGTCTCTATCAATGGAACATTAACTCGACTGGTTTTTATTCAAGATCATATTCAAATTCCCAATCGCAGTTCCTTTGCGCTGTAGGAAGAAAATATTTAGGCTAGTCATAACATAGCGTCTTAAAGATTTATGGTCATGATAATTTTTGTCAGCATTTATTAGTTCTGTCATCGCACAGAAGGATCATCGAAGTTAGGGGCAAAAATTATTTTCTTTTTTATTCGTCAGTTAAGGCGACGAACTAAGTGGGTCGTTTTCCTTTGCAAAAAGATGCCAACTTATTCTTTACAAAATATATTGAACCTTTTTTTTAGAAAACTTTTCGCGGTGGATCAAGTGAATAACCATCATTAATCTTATTCAAATCATGGTTATTCAACTTGCATAAATTTTATAATTTTGATGATCTTTTAGTAAATAAGTAATAAATCTTAATTTTAAAGAAACTTTGCTGTGATCGGGAACTTGTTAAATTTCTTCTGATTTTTGTTAAATAAATTTTTTCTTTTTTAAAAATTAAGTGATTTCGCAAAACTTTGGTTTTTGCCTACAAAAATGATAAAACGCAAATAATTGATGATAAAATTTATTTCTTTAAAGCCATGTACCTGGCACATAAGTTTTACTTAAGAATATTCTTGAGCTTCAAGGTAAAGATTAATAATAAGATTTCAATGTAAGGTACTGTAGCCTACTTAACTTTAACTCTTAAAACTAATGTAAAGTGCAGAATTTTTCCATTATTATACATTAAGAAGGTAGACCTATGTAGATGTAATCTGCAGTACTTCTATCATATTTATGCATTCTTACTTTTGCTTTGTTTTTTAATATCTTTATTGATATCTTCTTCAATTTGTTCTTTAAGGTTTTCGCTTTCTTCTACCAAATGGTTATGATCAAGGCCTTTTTCTTTGTATTGCTCTATCTTTTCTTTAAGTAACTTTACTTTTTTTAAGTTTGCCTCCATGTTGTCCATACATTGCCTAAAAAAAAATTACAATTATTTTAAAAAACAGGGAAAAGACGTCGCAATGGTCTATTTAATTAATGAAGATAGATTTTAAACCAATGACAACAAACTAAACACTTAATGCACAAAAAACATTTTTGTTTTATGAAATGTTTTTATAGCATATTCTTCATTTCAATTTCCTGAGCCCATCTGATCATTTGTCCTGCAATAAATAGTAAAATACAATGTTACCGACGTTGCTCGTTATCAGTGTTCTTATCGTGAAATGGCTGAAGTCGAAAATGTTTACTTTCCTCTTTCTCTTACGATAGCAGTTTGGGCTAATTGCTTGCCCCGACCTGCTTTTGGAGATTTATAGAGCCTCCCTTGCTTTCCTGCTAGTCAGGAGGATAAAAATAGGTAACTCCACCTAATTGGATAAAAAAATTGAAGGTGATAAAAGCCCGATGCGACTTTAAAGGCAACATCCAGATCATTACGGCCCGTCCAGTTCGATGAAAATTCACATAATTTACTTCTTTTGCACCTATTCTTGTTTGCTATTTGTATGTTTTATTTTACGTATATAAATTTTTGTCCAGCCATATGCTTTTGAAATGGTCCTTTTGACCCGTGGCAGGATTTCTTTTGGTGGGTTTCTTTGCCTGCCTGACCCTTTTTGGTCCAGACCCTTTTGGTCTTTGAGTTTGTTGTTTCTCCCACCCATGATTATACAACATTCTCTGAATATGGCTCGGATGTGTGTATTAATTATCTTCTTTTCGCTTTCTTTTTCTTATTAACATCACATCGCTTTGTTCAAAGGTACGGCCATGCAGACTGACGTTGTGCATGTAATAACGTACTTCGTTTAGTCGCTGCTTCCTTATTCACAATCTTTATTTCTACATGCACTATGATTAATTTCAAGTTGATTGTGAGTAAAAATGAAAATAAAAAAAATAAAATAAAATAAAAAAATATCATAATCTGAAACTTTGTCTTTGTAAACCTGTTTGTAATGTAAACCTATATTTATAGGCATCTTATTGTATTGTAATTGTAGATTATTTAATTAAAATTTGTATTTCCAAAAGAGTTATTTCATGGAATCTCACCTTAACTTTATGAGCTGCCTATTCGCCTTAGAGGTTACAATAAGTTATGCCTGATGAGGTCCATAAGACCAAAACAGGCCATAATAATCGCATAATAATCGTCCTCTCTGTTAATTTGTTTTAGTCGCTTTTTTACGCTCCTAACTTACTTATTGAAATTACATTTAATCGGTTACATTGTGATCTCTTTATAGAGAATGCATAGTACTGCTAAGAATTGATTTTTTCCATGTTGCATTCGCTTCGGCCTAAATCCCTTTTAAATATTTTTTCACATTAATTATGTTGATTAAGTTATAGCAGCGTTTTTTGATTCTCAGTGATTTGTTTTACTGCTTCGCTTTTTTCTGAACTCTTTTTAAAGTACAGTGCTACCTCGGGATAGGAATTTAATTCGTTCCGGGACGGCGTTCGCAAGGTGATTTATTCGTACGCAGAAGCAAGATTTACATGGAAATGATCTACTCCGGGGTGGGAAACCTGCGGCCTTCCAAGCGAGTTAGTGCTGCCTGAATCTCAAAACATCCACAATAGAACCAAGTACCCCAATGCTGGTTCAACAGAAGCAATCTCAAGGAAGTCATTAAACAGTTAAACATGTCAATGAGTACTAAATTTTTTCATTTGTTCTTTGTAATCTATTCTCCATTTTCCTGCAAATAACAAATATAAATGTCAACAATAGTTGTATTTTGTCACCCTTTTAAGCTCGCCTTGAAGGTATATAGCACTTGATGCCCCAGTCTGGGATCAAACCCAGGGTTACCAGATAGAGAGTCGATACCACTACGCTACCAGCTGGGGAACCAATAATTGCAATATAACGTTAGAATATGCACATCAAAATTTTTGTTTGCGGTCTTCTTGGATTTGTGGATGCTGAAGTGGATGCTGCTAAAGTGGCCTTTACTTTCGAAAAGGTTTCTCACCCCTGGTCTAATTCATTCCAACCCACCCAAGCCCAGTCTTATAAAGTGTGAATATTACACCTCCCCAGGCAAAAATTGGACATTGCAGCATAAGCACATATGCAATCGATACGTATCTAAACAAACAATAAAACATTAATAAAATCAATAAAACAACAATAATAATGCACATTGTTGTTATGAATAATGACAATTTCATAGCAACCCAACCGAAAACAGTCGTACAGTACACCATGAAGTAGAAAAAACCAAAAAAATTTACAGTGCACGTAAATTTAACACTTTAATTTATGCACATCATGTAATTTTTTTAGACTTTGTGTTTTATTGATTTTTTTTGGACTTTTTGTTTTATTTGATTCGTATCTCAAACTTTTCGTCGTATCTCAGAACAAATATTTCTTCGAGACTCGGTTCGTAAGCCAAAATATTCATAATCAGAAACAATCTTATCCCGAGGTAGGCTACCACTGTATTGTCAAAAGATTAGGATAATGTTACAGTCTTTTATCAGAAATCTATTACCCTTCTTCCAGTAAAGTTACCTTGACGATTTTATTTAACTGATCAAATTGCGATGCATGAATTTATTAACAAAATCGGTCAACTTTCAATTTATTATAGAAAATAAAAGTTAAAAATTTAAAACCAACTGTATCATTATGAAAAATTGATTTCGACCTAGTATAAAGGTCATCATTAGTTTCTTAATCCAATAGAATCTATTTGAATAAATAGATATTTCTTATTCAAATAGAATCTATTTGAATAAGAAACTGATGATGGCCTTTATAGGTCGAAATCAATTTTTCATTATGATACAGTTGGTTTTAAATTTAAAATTTTTTTTTTTCTATAATAAATTGAAAGTTGACCGATTTGATTAATAAATTCATGCATCGCAAGATTAGGATAACGTACAATTTTTTTGTGGTTGATATGATCTAATGTTCAGTTGTATATGATATAATAGTCTGAAAATAATTCAATTTTTTTCCTAAAAATCTTTTTTAGATGAAATTCATTCTTAAATTTTTTTTTAATCGATTTCAAATTTTTGTTTCACGTAAGATAGGCCTATTTCTTCCAGAAAATTCTTTCGTATTCTCACTTACTCAATAAAAGCCGTGTCCGGATAAATTTCTTCTTCTTCTTCTACTTCAGTTTCTAACTGTTCTTCATTTTCCTAAGTAGTTTATTTTAATAACTTCTGTAATTTTCTATATACAGTATTTTTGTCCTCTTAAAAAAATTCCATTTTTAAAAAGCGTTTGCTAGAAATCTTATGCGCCGCAAAATTATGCAAACTTTAATTTCTGGCAATTAAAACTATCATATTAAACGATCGAAAACAAGAGCTATTATTTATAAAAACTTATGGCAACAAGAAAAATGTCGCAAACACAAAAAGATGATAAAATAATGGATTGAAATAAAAAGATTTCACGACAAACTAAAGTCACTTTCACAAAACAAATTTATTTGAAATTGCTTTAAATCATGCTTTGAAAATTTTTCAGGCGAAAGTTAGCTGCTGCAAAAATTGAAAGATGAAAGACTCACAAATACATTTGTTAATGTCTCTTTTTCCATCCAGCTTTTTACTGCTTGTAAAAGTTCATGCTTTTCTACAACTTCTTCTGGAAAAGAAAACCTAGAATCTCTCTTCCTCAATTGTTCAGACATTTTCTCGTAGCGACTCATTAAATTTATTACGTTGATACGGAGCTGAAAAAGTAAATTTTCTTTCAAAAGTAGGCTATTTTATTTTTCATAACTGCAGTTGGAAACAATGGCTTTTAACTGCAAATATTCAATTGACAATCAATTTTCCAACTGATAGAATCTAAATTTAGTTACTTTTGGTTTCATAACTTTTTCAGGCGAAATAGCTGTTTAGGCTAAAGTTTTAAATCATTAAAGGCAAAACTGAATTCCAATCATTTTTTACCATGTCGTCTTCTATGCTGTTTAAATTCTCGTGAATAGTATTAAAGAGTTCATCTTTCGATAGCTCAATTGTTGATTTTTCTTCAAAATCGGATACAACCTAAAAAATTTTTTTTTTTAAATAATTTGAAGCGCTGACACGACTTGCCAAGTGCGGCTGAGTTGCCCGAGCGTAATATTGGGAAATTGGACATTGCAAACCGGTGAAAAAATTCTTTCCAATAAATAGCAGGCTGTATGGACAGATTTGATTTAGGTTTATTAAGGGCAATTGCAAGACTTGTAAATAAATATTTTGAAAAAAAAAGTTTGCTTCACCTCAAAATGAATAAGTTACTGCGATCCTGTCAAAATTTGAAGTCTCGTTTTGCTTAATAATTTTTAAAGAGGATTATCATGATTGCCAAGCAAAAAAAATATCAAAGAACTCTGAGCAAACTATGACAAAAAAGAGATTGTATGGTATTACGTCTATACAAAACTGAAACAACTTAACATATCCAATTCTTTAAGTCGTTGACATGTTAGAGGTAATTTTTGCGAAAATAATCAGCACTATTAATTACACTACACACTACATATAGTATAGACAGTACTGAGTTTAACCCACGTCATTTGATTTATGTCGTTTTAAAACAGCGGTTTTTCTAAAAACAAATACAGAAAAAGAAAAACTTTAAACTAAGTCAGTTAGTAAGTCAGTTAGCTGCTCTATAAAAATGAAACGGTTAGCATGCACCACAAGCTGAAAATAGCATTAGCCTCCAATGCTCTAGCCGTACCAGCCGGGAGCAGGGGAACAAATGCCCGCTCAAGTATAAAATTTGGACAAAATTAGAATATTTCTGACACGAGCTATAAATTATTCGGACAAAATCAGAATTTTTCGGGCGGCAACAAAGAATTGGGCAGGATAAAAAATTCTTACTTGGAACGATCTAAATTATATAGATCATTTAGCAAAATCAACTAGCATTTAATGTGAATACCTTTTTTTAGTCTTCACCTTTAATTTGAAACGAAAATAGAGAAATTGGACACGGTATGAAAGTGAAGACCTGTTTTTAGTCTATTGAGGATTTTTTGGAAAAAATATGTGGCATTTTCTCGTTTCCGTGAAGTGCTACAATATTGTGGTTCGGACAACCGTCGATAAAATTGGGGAAAAATTTTATCGCTCCCTCAAACGTTTTCCAGCCGGTACGGCTATGAACGCACGATTGCATTGACGTGAGAAAAATCTAAATTATAAATTTATAAAATCAAGTATTTAACCTAGTTTCAATTAAAGCAACGTGTTGAAAAACAGGCGTAATTAAATATTGAGGCTCGTTTCGTTCGGAGTATTCTTTGTTTTATTATTTTTTTTACTTTTTTCCGCGCTTTAAGCGCTAAATGATGCAAAAAAAATTAATAAAACAAACAAAGAATACTCCCGCCAACGCTCGTAATGGAAACGAGCTTTTAGTATAACAATGAGATAAGTATCCAGATAATTCTTCGAGAACAGTTGTTCAAATTGACAACAAATATTACTGTATCTGGAAAGTTATTATTATAACTGATACTTACTGTATCAGTTATTTGAAAAGAATCAACATTTTACGAACAATAGGGTTAGGGTTGGGGTTAGGGTTAGGTATTCATTAAAAAGCAAATTGAGCGTTTGTAAAATAAGTATTTCTAGACAACTGCACGTAGCGTTATCTTTTTAAACAATTGTCAATTCAAACATTTGTCAATTCGAACAACTGTTTTAGAACAATTGTCCGCAATCATTTTAGATAGTCTTACTTTTTTGACTCTGTCTTGTATTTCTTTTACTGTTATGGCTCGTAAAGATTGCCTAGGATGGAATCCATCACTTTCGCTTGGCTTAACTGCAAACTTCTGAACAGAGGGTGTTGAATCCTTCTTATTTCGTAAAGATTTGAAACCGGTTCCTGCAGTTGTTTTATTATTGGAACTCTGTCTTAATTTCGTTTGATGAGATTCATGAACGGGTTTTGAAGATGGTGGTGAGTTTTCTTTTTTACTCAGAACGTGACTTTTTTCGTTTTTGGAAAGACCTATAAATGCTACGGGAGCTTTATATTCTTGTCTTTCCGACTGGGGAATAGATTTTTGTTGTGGTGTTCTTTTTAAATTATGTTTAGTTTTTTCGTCTTCATGATATAAAAGCGACTTTTTTTCTTGCAAAGGTACTTTCCACATATTGTAAAATAGATTGCTCAACTAAACCAAAAAAATAAAAATGGAAATAGCCCTACAAGTCTTAATTGGTCTGCCATTGAATATGTTTTATAGAGAAAAAAATTTTTCAAAAAACCTTTCACAAACTTTTTCTGCTTTGTTTAGATTTTATGTTAAAATTTATAGCAAAATTATTCTTTAGATTAAAACATTTTTTAAAAAAGTCTAATCAAGAACTTTTATAAATATCTTATTACATCACAAAGCCTTTTAATTTAATATACCTTTACTATTTATTTATATTTCTAAAATGTAATTTTGTAATATGATTTAAAATAAAAAGTAAATCCAATATATTTTGAAACATAATTCATTCAGGACGTTTCGGAATTGTAACTCATTTCATGATCAACTGCGTTAAACTAATTAATTAATTGCAAATATAAATGTTTAAATTTAGATAATTTATGACGTAACAGAAATAAACATGGCAAAAATTCTTCTTCTTCTTCTCCTTTCGGCCTTTCCCATTAGTCAGGGGTAGCCACAGTGTATCATCATTCTCCACATCTTTCTGTCTTCAATGTCCATCTCCTTCACACCAACTTCCTTCATATCTTCTTTTACCACATCTAAAAATCTTCTCTTTGGTCTCCCTCTTCTCCTCTGTCCTGGTAACTCCATTTCCATCATTTTTCTTCCTACATGTTCTTGGTCTCTCATCATGACATGTCCATACCACCTCAGCCTGCCCTCCCTCATCTTCATTCCTAACCGTTCTACCTTAACAGTACTCCTGATGTGCTCGTTTCTAATCTTGTCTTTTCTCGTCACTCCCATAGTAAACCTCAGCATTTTCATCTCTGCAACTTCCATCTCTTCCATTTGTTTCTTTGTGACTGCTACTGTCTCAAGTCCATACACCATTGCTGGTCTTACTACTGAACTGTACACTTTTCCTTTTACTCTAGCTGGTAACCTCCTGTCGCAGATTACTCCCGATACTCTTCTCCATCCATTCCATCCTGCCTGTACTCTCTTCTTTACCTCCCTCTCACAACCACCACTTTCATGCACCGTTGATCCCAAATACTTAAATTCCTTTACTCTTGGCACTTCTGTATCCTCCATCTTTACTGTTTCGTCGTCGTTTCTTCCATTTATGCACAGATATTCGGTCTTTGACCTACTTACTTTCATCCCTCTTCTTTCCAATGCATACTTCCAGGATTCTAATCTCCGCTCCACTTCTTCCCTGGTCTCTTCGCAAATCACAATATCATCAGCAAACAGCATCGTCCATGGTGGTTCTCTCCTTACTTCATCCATTAGCCTGTCCATTATCACTGCAAACAGGAACGGACTTAACGCTGATCCCTGGTGCAGTCCAACTTTGACCTTGAAACTTTCTGTAGTTCCTACTGCACACCTCACCACTGTTTCGCTTCCCTCATACATATCCTGTTAATATACATACATCCTTCCCTCATATATATACATACATGGCAAAAATATACGTATTAAATCAAACGAAGTCAGTTGAGCATAACCTTAAAATTAAGTTGATATAATAGCAATTTGGGCGCGTACAAAATGAACTGGTTTAAGAAATTTGAAACAAATTAATAAAACACCGAGTTTAAACATTTATTGCACAGTACTATTGTTAAAGTAAAATAAAGAAGCATTAAGTGTTAAATAAATACAGCGAAATTGATTGTTTGTCGATGGATTAAATTTTTGAATGAACAGTATAACGATTCTTTTATCAAACTTTTTCGCCAATGATTTGAAAAACCTAAAATTGTACAATTATCGAAGTCGATTTTTTGGGTTGGATTGTTGACTTGATGTTTTGCTAGATCGCTTTTTTGTCGGAATGGGGAATCAATTTTGTGGTTATTGAGACTGGTGATCAAATTTTTGCTGGTTTGTCCAATACACGATGCTCCACAATCACATTTTAATTGATATATGAAGTCGAATTTCTGCAGATGAGTTTGCTTGTCTTTACACGGAAACAACTTCTTCAATTTACAGGTTGTATGTTTTCTTCTTCTTCTTTCGGCCTTTTTCTTTAGTCAGGGGTGGCCACAGCGTATTATCATTCTCCAAACCTTCCTGTCTTCAACATCCGTATCCTTGGCACCAACTTGCCCCATATCTTCCTTCACTACATCTAAAAATCTTGTCTTTGGTCTCCCTCTTTTCCTCTTTCCCGGTAACTCCAATTCCATTATCCTACTTCCTACATATTCTTGGTCTCTCATCATGACATGTCCATACCACCTCAGCCTGCCCTCCCTCATCTTCATTCCTAACCATTCTACCTTAACTGTACTCCTGATGTACTTGTTTCTAATCTTGTCTTTTCTCATCACTCCCATAGCAAACCCCAACATTTTCATTTCTGCGACTTTCATCTCTTCTACTTGTTTCTTTGTGACTGCCACCGTCTCAAGTCCATACACCATTGCTGATCTTACCACTGAACTGTACACTTTTCTTTTAACTCTAGCTGGTAACCTCCTGTCGCAGATTACTCCCGATACTCTTCTCCATCCGTTCCATCCTGCCTGCATTTTCTTCTTTACCTCCCTCTCACAACCACCACTTTCATGCACCGTTGATCCCAAATACTTAAATTCCTTTACTCTTGCCACTTCTGTATCCTATATCTTTACTGTTTCGTCGTCATTTCTTCCATTTATGCACAGATATTCGGTCTTTGACCTACTTACTTTCATCCCTCTTCTTTCCAATGCATACTTCCAGGATTCTAATCTCCGCTCCACTTCTTCCCTGGTCTCTTCGCAAATCACAATATCATCAGCAAACAGTATCGTCCATGGTGGTTCTCCCCTTCCTGCATCCATTAACCTGTCCATTATCACTGCAAACAGGAACGGACTTAACGCTGATCCCTGGTGCAGTCCAACTTTGACCTTGAAACTTTCTGTAGTTCCTACTGTACACCTCACCACTGTTTCACTTCCCTCATACATATCCTGTACTAGTTGCACATATTTTCTCATACAAATACCACAGCTCTTCCAGCGGAACCCTGACGTAAGCTTTCTCTAGGTCCACGAATACACAATGTAGCTCTCTTTGAGCTTCCCTGTACTTTTCCATCAACATTCTCAAAGCAAACATGGCATCGGTTGTTCCCTTTCCTGGCATAAATCCATATTGCTGTTTGCTGATATCCACTCTATCCCTTAGCCTGGCTTTATTAATTCTTTCCCATACCTTCATTGTGTGGCTCATTAGCTTTATTCTTCTGTAGTTTCCACAGCACTATGCGTCCCCTTTGTTTTTATAGATTGGGATAAGCACACTCTTTCTCCATTCTTCTGGCATCCGTTCACCCATTAATAGTTGGTTGTATAGTTTGGTCAAAAACTCTATCCCCATCTTTCCTTTTCACTTCCAAACTTCTACTGACAACTCATCTAGCCCAATCGCTTTACCTTTTTTCATCCTTCTTAGTGCATTCTTTACTTCTCTACTGACACAATTTACTTCTTCATTAACCGCTTCTGCTTCTTCTGTCCAAGGCTCTCTGTTATTTCCTTGTTCATCAGTTTCTCAAAGTACTCCTTCCATCTCTTTAACATTGCCTCCGAATTTACCATAACATTACACTTTTTATTCTGCAAAACCCTCACGTGCGTCTTTTCCTGCTCTGTCTCTCGCCTAGCCAATCTGTACAACTCCTTTTCACCTTCTTTTGTTTCCAATCTAGCATACAAATTGTCGAACGCATGTCACTTCGCCATTGAAACTGCCTTCTTTGCCTTACTCTTCTTTTCTTTGTAGATCTTTTTAGTATTTTCATTTCTTATTTTGTCCCATGCTTTCTTTGCCTTTTTCTTTTCTTTTATGCTCTTCTGAACTTCCTCATTCCACCTCCATATTTCCCTGTCTCCTTTTCGTTTCCCAAATGTCACTCCCAGTACAGTTTCAGCTGTTTTTCTTAGTATTTCCGCTGTTTTGTCCCACTCATCAAGTAATCCGTCCTTGCCTCCCAGAATCCAGGTCACCTCTTGTTTAAACGCTTCTTAACAGCTTGCCTTCTTCAGTTTCCACCGTCATATCTTTGGCTTTACTTTCTCCGCTTTTTTCTTTTTCACCATAAGAGCCATTTTGCATACCACTATATGGTGCTGCTTTGCAACGCACTCATTCACTATTACCTTACAATCGCACATTTCCTTCAGGTCCTTCCTTCTGCACATCACATAATCTACTTGGATACTTTTTCCGCCACTTTTACACGTCATCCTGTGTTTGTCGTTCTTCTTAAAATAATTATTGACAATTGCCAAATACATCCTTTTCCCAAATCTACAACCATTGATCCTTCCTTACAGTATTTCTCGTTCCAGCACCGTACCTTCCCATTATTTCCTCATCCCCTATGTTTCCTTCGCCCACGTGTCCATTAAGGTCTGCACCAAGAACTATCCTCTCTTCTTTTAATATACTTTCTATCAAACCATCCAGGTCTTGCCAAAAATCATTTTTCTTTTCTATGCTGTTGTTAACCTGTGGAGTATATGCGCTTACTATGTTTAGTATCGACCCTTTTACCTCCAGTTTCATGTCCATTAGTCTGTCTGACACCCTCTTCACTTCCAGGACACTTTCAGCTAGCTCATCCTTCACCACTATTTTTATCCCATTTTTTCTTCCATCAGCTCCGTTGTAAAATAGTTTGCAGCCACCTCCGATGTGCCTTGCTTTACTCCCTTTCCACTTTGTTTCCTGTAGGCACAGTATGTCTAAATTCCTTCGCTCCATCATATCTTCCAGCTCTCTCCCCCTTCAGTCATTGTTCTAATATTTACGGGACCCACCCTTATTAGTGTGCGTCTCCTTTTGTCACAGTTCCCGCTGCCTCGTCACTCGCCTTCCTCCTCTCTTTTTGCTCTTATTTTCACTATGTTTAGCAGTAGCATAATTTCCACAGGTGCCCTGCTGTGCGATACCTGAGGCGGTCGTTGGTAACCCGGGCCTCGACCGATCCGGTATGGATTGATAATGATTACTCATTTGTCTGTTTTGGCAAAAAAATTTTTACGCCGGATATCCTTCCTGCCGCAACCCTCCCCATTTATCCGGGCTTGGGACTGGCATCAAGAAACACAGATTGTGCCTCCGATGGCGGAGTTAGGTTGCGTGTATTAAACGTAATTGCATGTTTATGTCGAATTTTCGAAAAAAGGAATTTATTTCTTTAGAAAGTTTATTAGAAATTTTCTGAACATAAGGTAATTTGATTTAGACAATTTTTGATGATTGATCAGATGCGTATGATTGTGGAGAAGAATTATTTGGCGATTGAATTTTGATTAAAAATCGTTTAATATTTTTATTTATAAAAGATTTTAAATAACTATTACCTAGAATCATCAATACTTAGAATCATCCTCATTTTCGGGAAAAACATTAAATTGGTTCATAGTATTTCACTTTGCCCGCTTATTCTTGTGGGGTTGCGGGGGCAACAGCTCGAGTTGGGATCTCCAAGTATCTCGATCTCGATCTAGGACTGTTACTGGATTCAAGAGCTCACAAAATTATACTTTCCAACAATTTAGGATGCCTTTTCAAAACTTTAGAAGAATAACATTAGTATCCTCGATGAAGTGGCAAGTGGTGTTTGTTTGTCGCGCAAAAAACGTATGGTTTGTCAAAATACTTTACTTTCCGATCTGTAGTCTGTATCCAACTTTTGTCCAAATTCTCCCCATGACTTTTCTTTAGATTGTTTAACAATAGTGGCGGCAGTTGTACGTGCTGCGAAGTATTGTAATCGAAGCTGCTCAGATGACTTGTTTGTTAACCAAGCTCTAAACGCAATTTTCCTTGCACGGATAACTTCTTTGACTTCTTGGTTCCACCAATCAATTCTTTTCTCATTGCTCATTCGACGTTCTACACATTTGCAACTACAACTAAGCTGCAGTTGTAATAACTGCTGATTTAAATAAATCCCACTCAGTCTCTACGTCTTCAGTATAATCAGAGAGTTCTCTGAACAGGAAAGCGACTTTGCTTGCAAAAGTGTGTTTCACCTTTGTGTCGGCAAGTAACTTTCACTTTATTCTGTATGCTCTTCGTGCTCTAAATTGTTGCCTTGTTGTTAGATGGTTCAGCCCTCTTTGAATGCAGACGACTAGGTGATAGTTGGCAGACAGTTCAGCTCCTCTTTAAACACGAATATTGACCACAGAAGAAAACAAGTCTGCTGAGATAATACAGAAACCAATAATAGAACGCTGTCCCTCCGAGTCTCTGTACCAGGTGTACTTTTGAATCTCCTTGTGCGGAAAAAAGCTATTCATTATGCACAATCCGTTGGTGGCACACAACTGTAGCAAACACCTTTCGTTTCTGTTAATGTCGGAGTCTCCTTGTCTTCCGATAACACCCTTTCATGTCTTGTTGTCAGTACCCACATATAGAAGATTTTAAAAAATAAGTCGGATTTCTTTGTGCTTATTTATATGTAAATATTGCAAATATTGTGAAACCTATTTTGTAAAGTTTTGATTAAATTTTATTGAAATTGAATTAATACATGACTATTTCATTGAGTTTAAAGTCCGGTGTGAGTTGGTTTTCCATATACAGAAATATTAATGTTCTTTTCTGTCCAAATTAAAGTGACCAGAAAAGGAAAAATAATATTTTTTAAAAATTCTTTGGTAAAAGCAATATTGTTATAAGTGAAATCAAAAATTTGAAATACCACATCTATGTTCTCGTGTGATGATCGAACGACAAAACAAATCATCAACATAGCATTAAAAGAACAATTTGATTGTGACTGAGCTTTATCTATAAACCAATTCATAAAAATGTCTGCCATGGCAGGTGCCAAAAGGACATCCCATCAAAAGTCTTCTACGTAATGGTTATTTAAAATCTTTTATAAATAAAAATATTAAACGATTTTTAATCAAAATTCAATTTCCAAATAATTCTTCTCCACAATCATACGCATCTGATCAATTAACAAAAATTGTTTAAATTAAATTACCTTATGTTCAGAAAATTTCTAATAAACTTTCTAAAGAAATAAATTCCTTTTTTCGAAAATTCGACATAAACATGCAATTACATTTAATACACACAACCTGTAAATTGAAGAAATTGTTTCCGTGTAAAGACAAGCAACCTCATCTGCAGAAATTCGACTTCATATATCAATTAAAATGTGATTGTGATAACCGCTCTGAGACTATACGACCCATTTTAAGTAAAGAGCGGTATATAAATACATCCTTATTATTATTATTATTATTATTGTGGAGCATCGTGTATTGGACAAACCAGCAAAAATTTGATCACCAGTCTCAATAACCACAAAATTGATTCCCCATTCCGACAAAAAAGCGATCTAGCAAAACATCAAGTCAACAATCCAACCCAAAAAATCGACTTCGATAATTGTACAATTTTAGGTTTTTCAAATCATTGGCGAAAAAGTTTGATAAAAGAATCGTTATACTGTTCATTCAAAAATTTAATCCATCTATGAATATCGACAAACAATCAATTTCGCTGTATTTATTTAAC
>CAVMFT010000042.1:0-43134 GCA_963680785.1 Diplosoma virens | reverse complement strand
TGATTGCCAGACTTGCTGTAATAAATCGCTTTCGTAGCGTTAGACGGCAAGGTTGCGATAGTAAGTGCTGGCGTGCCGCTACAGGTCAATGCTTCTGTTACGTTGGCTAAGTAAGGACGTGGAGATTTGTAAAAGTTAGTAATCTCTACACTGCTGTTCATAGCGTAATTCCCGCAGTCGTTGGTCTCTAGTTTGACCATATAGGTCTTGCCCGCAGGCAATCCACTCCACAGCAGATTTGAGCCTGTCCCCGTTTTGGCATGGGCGGGTTCTTCTGAACGCTCTCCGTCCACGTACAGCACGTAGATTTTGTCTCTAGTTGAGCCGTTCAGCGTGACCGACCCAGTAGCGCCACGACAGACTTTTGTCGTCCCTGTCAAGTCATAAAAGGCAATGTCCTTTTTGATATTCACTGGATAAGCGGCGTAATCGCCGGGGCACCTGAGTGTAGGCTCTGTTATTCCTAGTATTACCGTGACCCCTCGAGCTTCTGCTTGCCATCCTGATGCTTGTGCAGCATCCCAACGCACAGTAGCTGAGGCTCTATCTCTATTTTCTCTACTCGATGCCACTGTCTCATCCAGCCCATGCGTGATTCGCCATTGGTATTCAAGATTGCTGTATCGATTACCCGGGTTCGGTGTATTGGCAGTATAGGACTGCAAAAGCTCATTCAGGCAAACCGAAGCGCTGCCCGTAACACTTGGCGCGGGCGGTCTGCTCACTGCTCTCACGGACTTCTCTCGCCAAGCGCTAGGGCAGTTATTGCGGTCGGTGTACCTTACGCCGAGCCTAAACATGCCTTCTACTGCCGTAAAGCTGCGTAGTGAAGATTCTGTTTGTCCGTTAATGGAACTCCACCAAGACTGCGTAGCGTAGGTTCGGTACGCCCATTCCCATTGACGATTGATCTGGGTGGTCGTGCTGCGCCAAGTATCCGCGCTGCCTACGCATAGCTGAGAGACGCCTTCAATCGCATCCGGCGCTGGGCTTTGTGGGTGGCTCGTAAAACTTGCACTCCCCATGAGGTAATAACCACAGGCATCCCCGCCATTGGGAGAAGTACGGTATACTTTCACTTCGTACGCTCCTGGAGATAGACCTGTCCATATGTACGGAGATTTTGAACTACCTGGAGTATTCCTTTGATAGCTTTTACCCGCTACTTCTCGGTTGTTTTGCCAGATTGAGTATTGTAAGCCCTGCTGCGTATCGCTCACCTTAATCCATCCTTTTTCGCCGTGACATACCGTAGGCGATGCCGTCACAGAATAGAAATTCACGTCTTTTTTGACGGTAATAGATTTAGAAATTCTTTGTGAACGACACTTTAAACTTCCTCTGGGTCTTTGGTTATAGCCTCTCACGCCTATTTCCCATCCAGAAGATTGATTTTCATCCCAAATGACTGTCACATGTCCATCGTTAGGGTTGCCATCAGAGACAATTCTTCCATGCGTGACATCCCACTCAAAACGATTGGGAGGATAAGTACCAGAGCCTCTCGATATGTCTGCCGTATAAGTCTGTCGATATTGATTCACGCACACCTGACTTACACCATTTATTCCCCTTACATTGTCTACTTTGTCTAGCAGATAAAAATTCACAGGTGTTTTGCTCGCAGATTGCGCATGGTTATCGTATTGTTGTGTCACATAAGTTTGGTATCCGTAGTAACCAGTATGTCTTGATCTACTCCATCCGGATAGCTCATTGTTACTAAGCAAAAAATTCGTTGAGCGAGAAGTAAAAGTTCGAGAGGGAGAAGAAGTGTGGGAAGCAGAATACACTCGGTAAACACTGCTTGGTTGATAAATAGAAGACGCAACACTCAAGTTTACCGACACGCCGCTTTGAGGCGCATGGTTATTAGTGCGGCAGACCTCTTGCGGGGAGATAATGATATGGCGCTTACTTATGGCAGGGGTTCTTGCAAAGTTGACCGTGACCGTAACGATAAAATCTCTGTTACCAGAAATATTAGTGGCATATCTATCTTCCTCATAATGAAAGATATTGCTATTCAACCCTTGAGCCATGGAAGCATAAGGACTAACTCCGTGATGATGATTCCTTATTCCAGGCTCAAAATGAGTAGTAGTAGCTCCTACGTACGTTCCACTGACCTGTGCACCCACGTTCAAAGTAAAAGTAACCGAGTTTCCTACAATGTTATTTTCATTGAAATATATCCTGTTACCTGAAAGCCAAACGCTACCTCCTGAACTATTGGAAATACGTATAGAGGAAAAAGAAATAGCATGAGAAACTTTATATCGTTTATACCGGTCAACTTTTCCACTAGAGCTATTATAGGTGCATATATTACAATAACTATAACCATAATCATAATAGGTAAGGTAAGGGTTATTACCTATGCCATAATTAATGGAACGCCTTGCAATGTCTTCTAGGTTTAACGGCGTAGACCCATCGTAATTATTCACTACATAAGGAGTGGGGTTAGACCACGTGACGGTAGGCTGCGCATAGCCTAAGAGCGGGGGGGAGCAACAGCGCTAGAAGGATTACTCTTTTTAGACATTGCCTAAAATTTAACTTAAATAATATTAAATAGTACTTTCTGGGGGGGGGGGGGGGGGGGTAATATTTTTATATTAAATTTTAATATTCCTTTAATTACACCGAAGTAAGAAATTAAAATGTTATTTTTGTAGAACTTCATAACTATCATTTTGCTTTAATGCCGAAAGTATGTGCTAAAGTATAGTGTCTCATACTAATGCCGTACTCTCCAGCATTGAGAGGCTGAGTTACAGTAATCAAATATTGAATGTCACTTCGATATTCATCCGACTTATATCTAACGGCACTAAATGGGATTAAGTATTCCCGAAAAAAATTTCCGTCTCTATCAGTGCTTATATACCGGAAACTTCTATCGGGTCTTTTTTTGTATACTTTTTCTTTCAATTTGAAAATTTTCATATATTGGTCAAGATTCTCGTCTAGATATCCTATATTAACTATAAAATAATATTTTTTTGCTTGAGGTAACTGAGTGTTAGATTCTAGGCCGTTGATTTGGTATCGCCACCCTATCAAATCAAAAAAGTCATTGGCGCCATCTGTCCAGGATATCTTTTGTTCTTCTAGCAGCAGTCCTTTGTCAGGAGGCTCAACGTATAATATGAGATGGTTACCCTCATATTGAGGCATTTCAATAGAAATGGCTTCTTGGCTGTAGCCCGTAAGAGGAACAGCTAGCCCAAGAAGAATGAGAGATATGAGAGAAAGGAATGGTTTCTGATGTAGGCAGAAGTGAGTCGTATGCCTCCAAGAACATCCATGATTTGAAACCAATGCACAACGGCGTTTTGAATTACCGCCGAAAGGGTCTAAACTTGCAATTACTTTTAATTCCATCAAAAGATTAAAGGTTATAGAAGGGTGTCCGGTGAGACTTTTTGCTGAGCACACCGGATCCCTTATTTTTCTGCTAAGAAGTTCACAAAACGCAAAAGTAAGATTTTCTAATCAACCACCAAATGAATGGCATCTTTTTGTTATCATTCACAGGCAAATTTTTTTAGCGAAAACGATCTTCCTTTCATTGAGTTTGCAATAGTACACAAGAACTAACTAAATGCAAGAAGATTTTAAAAAAAAAATTCAAGCTTACCTGAAATACAAGGGAATTACGGAATATAGGCTTTGCAAAGATGCCGGTCTATCACGCTCCTTTATGCAAAACTTTAGGCAGCCTACCACTTCCACCCTACGTAAAATACACCAAGCCTTCCCAGACCTCAACATGCACTGGCTTATCACAGGTGAAGGAGAAATGCTGCTCAAGCCCGAAGAAGAAAGTGATGAATGACCATCACACATAGCTCTGTACTTGATTTAAAGTAAATTTGTAACATTAAAAATCAATTCAAATGAAAAGCGATTTAGAAGTCTCATTGTACGCTATAGCAAGCGTTTTTACACTAGAATTTTTTGAAGGTTGGGGTGGGATAGCGCTTACCTTCATCTTAATTCTTGTCGGTAGCGCTCGATTCTTACATTGGGTGAAAACATGGAATCATGCTACAAAACGGCGCAAAGAAGAGGAGGAGAAACGTGCTGAAGAGCATGAAGAACACTTGCAGAATAAGAAAAAGAATGAAATGGAAATTGAGTTGCTCAAGAAAAAGCTAGCACGAGAAGAGCAAGAGGAAAGGGAACGCAAGGCAGCCGAGGAGAAAAAGAAGCAGGAACAGGCTAAAAAACGAAAGGGAAGGAAAAAAGATGACGACAAGGGCGAATAAGCTGCGTTCAAAAGGTAGGGTCGTTCAGCCACTTTTTGATTCTCTCGTCCCATTTGTTGATTGCGTGCTTCTCGCCAAAAGAGATATTGTAGGCTTTCATAAATGCTAAACGCTTCTCGTCGTGGTGTAGCCTGCTGTCCTTCGCCCACTCATGGAGTGAAGTAGACTTAATGCCTAACTTCTCGTGTAGCTCTTGAAGATACTCCCTGAATAAATCCCAAAATCTTTCCTGCTTGGCTTTGGTGCTTTCCGATATGTTATTGCTGTAATCAAAGGTAATCTTTGGCGTGTACTTCCACCTGTTCTTACCCGCCCATTCTAGCTTTGCTCCTAAGCTCGGACACTTTTTTGCTACGGCTTTAAAATTCCGATTAACGAGCATTTTAGCAGTTTTAGGTTCTGTGCTCTGTGAAATTCTATTGCACCGAACAAGTTCATCAAATTGAGGGCTGGCGGTACGTTTGTCTTCTGGGACATTGCGTAAAATAGACTTCAAGCTAGTCAATAGAGCGTACAGGTTTTGCTGTGCCGGAGAACCAGAAAGCAGGCTCCATTCGTCTTTGTTGGTGAACAAAAAATAACCGGCTAAATTCTCCCGTAGCTTTTCGTTATATTTTACCCGATACACATACTTGTCTCTTCCTCTTGTTTTTAATTTTTCAATTTTTAATTCCGTAAGAAAAGAAAAAGGGGCATTCACTTGCGTTAGACCACCATGCTCGTTCTTATAAGTGTAACTAATCTCTGCGGAATTGAAAGCCAGTTGATAAAGCACATTTTCAAAGATGGTGTCGTACATCTTCTTGCCAGAGTCTTTGTCTTCTTTAAATTGTTGTTCTCCAAGTTTTTGCATTTGGTATGGAGAGTGGTGTTTACGTCTTAAATATTTAATGTCTAACCCCATAGATTTAGCAAATTCATAAGGGTCTATCACTCTATATCCCCATAGGTCTGCTTGGTAGTTGTAACAGAGATAATAAAGCACATTCTTTACCATCGCTTCGTCTTGCCCATAAGCAAGAAATATCCTATGGTTGATGATATTCCTATCCACCCTGACTAATTCTGATTCTATCATATCTCACGTATTTGAAATTTATCACTCAAGTTTTTCGCCGTTCATCTAATTATTTTTTATAGAACGGACAAATCTAGCGATCTTCAGAAGACTTCACAGCCTCCTCTTCAGTTAATACGCAGGGATTCGGCTCAACGGTTATACCATCATCTTGGGGGTGCGATATCCATAAAAAATACAATTTTTGATTTTTAGACAAGTCTAAAAGCGCTCTTTCACTCCGCTTATTTGTTACCGAGAGCCGTTTCACTCCGCTTATTTGTTACCGAGAGCCGTTTCACTCCGCTTATTTGTTACCGAGAGCCGTTTCACTCCGCTTATTTGTTACCGAGAGCCGTTTCACTCCGCTTATTTGTTACCGAGAGCCGTTTTGCACCGCTTATTTGTTACCGAAGCAACTAATTTCAATTTTACTCCGCTTATTTGTTACCGAGAACATTGCCCATACAGCTTTGAAACAGGGTTTAAACAGTACCTTTTTCGCTTATCTGTTACCCTTATATTTAAATTTAATTAAAGGTCTAAATAAAAGCTTTTATAATTCTTAAAATAAATTTATATTCAGGAATTAAAAAATATAACAAAAAAATACAAATTAAAAATAAAAAATTAGAAAGTCATAAAATAAAAGGGAAAAAAGAAAAAATGGTCGGACAACTACAGGTTTTCGGACACAAATACTAGGTGTAAACAAAAAAAGGAGGGTTTGAAAACAATTCATAACCTATTCGTCATCTTCTCTCTTTTTTTCGGAAGACAGAATATCATCAGCAGATTTGTTTTCTATTTGGGTAAATTCTTTAATATCATCTTCTGTTATGTCGTCGCCTGACTGGTGGACGCTCCCAGAACTGCGCCCTCCACTGTCTGAACAGTAGCCATCTGAAGAACTATTCTTTTTGCTGTCCGGGAGGTCGGAAGAGAAGATATTTTGTACTTCATTATTATCTGTGACGCTTTTTGTTTTCCTCTTTTTATAAAAAAATTTTAGTATTAGCACCCATACGATGAAGAGGTATATGCCAACAGTTACTACCGCAAGAAAGATTTTAAACTCAATTGTATCCATAATTATCCGAGTAAAGTCTCGTGATCCTTTTTTCGTTTGTTCAGCAAATTTGCTATCTCTTTTTTATTAGCCTTGACCGAAAGGGTGATAATGGCACTGATAAGCTCATAGCTTTTCGAGCCAACCGCATCATTTAAGAGTTCAAATGCTTCTGACATGATAGATGCAGGTACATTGAGCGTGGTTCTATGTTCCTTAAAAACATTTGTTCCAATTCTAAGCCGGTTGATTTCATTCGTTATTTTACCAATGCTTAGCGGGGAATCTGCTGAGGCATTAATAGCCTTTTCTGTATTGCTTTTTTTCATCCCTTGTATTGGCATGCTTTCTTGCTTAGGTTCTTTTTTAGGCTTAATTTCAGATTTTTTTTCTAAAGGGTTATCAATATTTAATTCAAAACCTGCAATGAAATTTTTTTCTTGCTCTAATTTATTTTCTTTTTTTGTCATGGCTATACATTCTTTTGTGTAAAAAATAAAACAAGTGATTTTATAATGTCTTCACCATCTATATATGGAATGATAGTTGAATTATTGTTTTCTATCGTTTTTGGCATTGAATTCACTGTTAATAACTCTTGAGTATTCATTTTCTTGATTTCTACTATCTTTTCATTTACTTTTTTGAAAGTTTCTTGACCAAGCTTTTCTAGTAGTACGGCTGCCTTGGTGTTTGTTTTTCGATTGACAAACCAACCTGCCTCTATGTCTAATAGCCTCATTAGCGCCATGGTTTTCATAGAGGCTCGTCTATCCTTTTTATCGGGCAATACCGGTATAGCTGCCTTGTCTATACTTCTTAGGCTTTTATAAGGAAGTGGGGCGGTTTCTTCACTCTCGAGCGTGCCCGGAAAATCTAAAAAGACAATATCAAACGTGTTTTTAATCCTTTCTAAATTCTCGTGATATTCCTCGTGGGTGAAAGAGTAGATAGGGTAAAGGTTTTGAAGCCTATCTTGGTAGTCTTTGAAAACAGGCGAAAGAGCTTGTACTGCTTTTTCCGCTTCTTGAAGCTCTTGCTGCCTATCCTCTGCACAACTTTTGTTGTTGTCGAACTCGATTAGGCAGACTTTGTTCTTTCCATAGGTCATGTGAAATAGGGCGGTAGCACAGAAGATGTTGAATGTCGATTTCGCTACGCCTCCTTTGATATTAAAAACTGAATAAACCATAAGTTAGTTAATTTAAAAGTTGTAAATTTTTTAAGTATGCAAATATACGTAGACACATAATTAGTAAGCAAACAAAGAACGAAAAATAACTTAAAAAAAAGTTCATTGTTTAAAAAACAGACCGTAACTAAGCGTTTAGCTAAGTTAAGCATTAACTAACAGTACGTAAACTATGTATGTATTTTTAACTAAACAAAAAATAAATTTATAAAGCATTTTTAAATGGAATATTTTTAAGTGGAATATTTAATTCAAATCCTTTTCTGTAGATATGCATAGGAGTGAACGTGAGTGGTGGCATGTGTTTACGGCGCATCAAAAGGTCAAAATTCCTTTGTCAATGAGTAAGTTCAAAGGCAGAGGAATTTTGGGTTTTCAAAAGTGTTGCTTATCATTGCGGAAAGTAGCAAGAAGGACATCTGTATTACAGATAATCACGCTGATAAGCGATTTCATTTTTTGAGATATGGAAAAGAAGAAAAGAGAAAAAATCTACCCGCATCATTTGAACCTTCGCTTAGACGAGGAAGATTTCAAAAGGCTTACGGCTTTACAGGAAAAGATTAAAGGGTCAAAAAGCGATGTAGTGAGAAAGTTATTGAAGAGGGACGTCATAGTCAACGCCCGTATAACTTCAAAAGAAGCGAAACTATTAAGTGATATATTAAAGTTTAAGAACAACTTAAACCAAGTGACCAAGATATTTAATGCGGTACTAAAAGAGATGGGAAAGAGCGAAACGCTCCAGAAGAAAGCCGAAGATCAATTAGTTGATTTAAGTTTTTTTTTTAGATAGTATAGTCTTTAGATTGACAAGAGATTAGGTGAATGATAGCTAAGATTAGCTGTGGAAAAGGGTTTACAGGTACTTTAGAATATGTGCTTGATGAAGACAAAAAGCCCGAGATTTTAGCACAATCAGGCGTACTCTATGAAGGTGATATAAATGCCACTGCTCGACAATATGGGGCAGTGGCGAGCTTATCCAATTCAGTAGGAAAGCCTGTCTGGCACGCTTCTCTGAGCTTTGCTAAAGAAGACGACCCTATGCTGAATGACGAAAAAGTTACTGAAATAGCCAAGAGCTACTTAGATAAAATGGGTATGAAAGGCAATCAATACATGGTGGTGAAGCATAACGATACCGCCCATCAGCACGTGCACATTGTCATCAATAGAGTATCTTGCGATGGCAAGACTTTGCGCGACAATATGGTCATGAAGCGAAGTATGGATGCTTCTAAACTGATTGAGCAAGAACAAGAGCTTACTTGTGCGAAGAGCAAGGGGCGAACTTTCTCAGAGAAAAAATCACGCGAGTATGTTTATGGTTTCAAGCCGAACAAGCAAGTATTAAGGTCATCCGCTATGCAGATGGTGCATGCAGCTAGGGCTAAGGAGTTCTCAAATCTTGCCGACTTCCAAAGCTATATTAAGCAGTTTGGCTTTAGCTTAGGTAAGAAGCAGGACAAGAAAGATCAACCGCTCTACGATATACTTATCTACAAATACAAGTACTATGACAATAAAACTAAACAAGAAGTTGAAACGGAAGTGGATATGAAAATGTCCTGTGTCATGAAAAAGCTAAGCATGTCTTTTTTGGAAGAGGAAGCGAAAGAGAATGCAGCTGCAAGACCCGTTCAGAAGGCAGATTATGTAGAAAAATTAGAGGCTTTCACCAAGGCGTACCGATTACAAGACATGAAGGAAAACGAGGTATTTAACCTGCTCTATTACCATGACATCAATATCACCAAAGACTACTTCACTGAGGCGGTAGAGGACTTGAGTTCTAATAGAGCGAAAAAGTATTTACTTGATCTGCATGATAATCGGGAGAACCACATGCTTATGGATGCCGATTTGAAAAAGAAAGTTTACCAAAATGACTGGGAGAATTTATCTATTAGCGCTGATATGAATTTCAGCTTTAGCAAATTTGAACGGGGGAATTTGAGTCGAGAGAGTATTGACAAGTTTTATGAAAAGTACTTTGAACACGTGAAGGTGGAGGTGCCGGAGGTTATTCAGAATATGATGACTAACACCCGCCTCAATAATCATTCTATCAACTATATTCTGAACACCTACTCGGAGGAAAAGGGAGCTAAAAAACTTCCGTATGACAGCAGAAAAGTAGATTTTGATAAGGCGAATATCATCTTCAAATTTTTGAACCTAGTCGATAAAAAGAAAGAGAGCGCATTAAGCGTAGACCACTTAGCCGCAGAGAAGAACACCATTTCAAAGGCTTATCAAACCTTCAAACGCTATGGTGGAGATGCAGAGGCTCTGACGAAATATCTAGCCAAGCGAGGCATTAAGGTGAGGAGGGTCAATAAGAATTTTGAGTTCTTCGACAAGCAAGACAAGCCGCTAGGTTTAGCCGCTTCGTACTATATTGAGGAACTGAAAAAGCACTCTTCTGCGCAAGCCCTCACTAATGCACGGCTGACCGCCCTATATGACGAGTATTTTGATAAGGGTAAGGCGCAGAACTACCGTCGCTTAGACAAGCGAGAATTTAAAGCCATAAGCCTCAATGTTAGTCAAGGCAGCGCCTTCACACTAGACCCCTTTGATATGCAGTACATGGACAGGGATTTTGCCAAGAGCATGAATCAGAACTTTAAAAGACAGTATTTTAGAAGCACCTTAAAAAAATAGCATGATGGAACACAAACAAGATAGAGAGATTAGAAGCATGCTTGACATGGTGTTTGTCTTACTCATAGGCTATATAGTAGTGTATCCCTTTAATCAAGGGCTTTATTCTGGTGATAGGTATGTAGACCTAATGATTGATTTTTTACGTGATTACGTGCCTTTGTATGTCAAGCCTTCTTTTTTACCTATTGTCAAAGCTGCTTTTTTAGTCTTAATCCCTATTTACTGCTTTACCATCAGCAAAGGAAGATTAGCCAATAAACTCGAAGCTATTAAGCAGCAATCGAAGCTATCTATAGCCTTACATATGGCTGTTGTTATCGTAGCTGTGACTACTTTTTACATCGTTGTTCCGGACATGGGAAGGCTTACCCCCGAATGGCTAGCTATACCTAGCCTTGAAGCGTTTATTAAACTCTACGCTTTTCCTGCCGCTCTTGCCTATTTGTTCCTTTTCAAAACAGATGTTATCTTCTACCCCGCTGGAATTTCTAAGCCATATGAAAAGTTTATTACGTCAGTTTATCGAAAGGGAGATAAAAGAGACAAAAGAGGGTACGATACTTTAAAGACAAGAGAAAAGATTATCAATAAGCCAGTCATTGGGCATAAGGATGCCCCTCTGTATTTCAAACATAAGCTCACCAACGGCACCACGGTTTACAACGGCAACCCCCGCCGGGCAAACATTGTCGTCGGCACTGCGGGTTCTGGCAAGACGTATTCTAACCTTGACCCCATGATCATCGACACTATTACTAACTTGAAAGTGCCCATGGTAGTGTATGATTTCAAATTTCCTACGCAAATCCCTATTGCCTTAGCGAGTTATATGGAGATGAAAAAGAGAGAGCCTGATAACAAAATGAGGTTCAATATTGTCACGCTTAAAGAGGAAAACATACTCAACAGTTGGCGAATAAATCCGATATGCTCAGATACCATCTTGTCATCATTTCACGCTAACGTATATATGGGTGTGTTTATGGGGGCTATCAATCCAGATTGGGCGAACCCCAAAGACTTTTGGGGTAACTCGGTGCTTTCCTATACCGCAGGCTTAACCGAAGCGTTTAACAAGCATTTTCCTGACTACACTTTAGCTCATATACTAGCGTTTATCAATTTAGACTACACCGAACAAATTAGAACACTCGTAGGTTTAGAAGACGATGAAATAAACGCTAAGATTCAAGGCATCTCTAAGCCCATCATGGAGGACAAAGCCCATGACCAAGTGAGTGGTATCTTCTCGACCATTCAAAATAAGACTTCCTTGCTGGACACGCCGACCATCTTTTTTGGGTTGAGTAGAGATGAAGCGTCTTTAAACCTTAACGACCCTGAGAACCCTTCTGTACTTTGTGTGGGTAATGACAATTTTTATAAGCAAGCGTTTGGTCCCTTGTATTCTCTGATTACCTCGATTATTTTTAATGTATGCAATGCGAAGCATAAGCTGCCCTTGCATGTCATGTTTGACGAAGCGCCTACGCTCTTCCTTCCGGGTCTTGACGACTTCATTAACACAGGGAGATCTAATGGCATGATGACCACCATAGGTATTCAAAATATGAAGCAGTTGTATGTTGGTTACGGGAGGGAATTAGCAGAAGTGCTGGTCTCCTCCTTCTCGAACTACTACGTCGGGCAAACTTCGGATGAGCAATTGGCGGGCTTTATGTCCAAGCTGATGGGGAAGTACCAGATGAAGCAAAAAAATTATTCCACAGGTGCAGATGGTAAAAAGTCAAGCAGTGCCTCCTACAAGGATATGCCTATTATCTCGGTGAGTGAAATACAGTCTTTACCGAGAGGTTATTTTACCTTCAAGATGGCAGAAGGGCATAGCGATGGAAGCATTGACAGTTCTATGGCGATGGGGATGGTAGACGTGAGGAATTACGAATCAATATTTAACAAGGCAAAAGCGATGCCTTTGCCGCTATCGCCTAGTGTGAATTACTTAGCAAACGAAGGTGCTGTGAGTAAAGACGACATTAATGCTTATTACAAAGGTGATGAGAAAGCTTACAGG
This sequence comes from Diplosoma virens, assembly GCA_963680785.1. Taxonomy (NCBI): domain Eukaryota; kingdom Metazoa; phylum Chordata; class Ascidiacea; order Aplousobranchia; family Didemnidae; genus Diplosoma; species Diplosoma virens. The sequence continues at coordinate 30,831 of CAVMFT010000042.1, read as the reverse complement.
AAAATCAACGGCAAAGTGCTTGAGTATGCCAAGCGCGAATATCAACGAATCAGAAGTGATGTAAAGTTGTTCGTTAGAGAACACGCTTTGGAAGAATCAAGTGCTTAAAGATACCATGAAATAAAAAAAATAATTTAATATATAAATGTAATTGATATGAAAAGCCCTATGCTAAAAAAAGGAAGGATATTCGAGCTATTGATGCAGATACCGGACTTCAGTGAAGACGACCATAACGTCTACTACAAGAGAGAAAACTATACCTATGCCATCTCTAAAGATGAAATCGAAGATAAAAATATTTCTTTTTTTGATTTGTATCTTTTAGTGGATGAGGATATAGAAAACTGTATGGGTCTCTCTGATGAATTACGTCAAACCTATGCTACTTATCTTGACTTGCTTATAGATAAAGATAAAAAAGAATATTATTATTCTAGGATAGGTATATATAGGAATGGGAATAAGTTTCTAAAAATAGGAGGTCATTTAGAGGAATTGTTTGAAAAGCCGGGCTGGAGCGAAGACGATGACAACGTATATTTTAAACTTGATCACTATAACTTTTTAATAAGCAAGGAAACTATCAATGAAAAATATTTGAATGATGAAGATATTATTGACAGATTAAAGGAAGATGCTTTAGCCAAAGGGTTGGAGGTTTATTTTATGTATGAAGACTTGCCGTTTGCACATCTGTTAGAGAGCGAAAACGAGCAGCATTTGGCTAATTACTTGCTCAATGGCAATCCAGACTTTACCTATGACCTTATCAAAGAAGAAGGCATGGACGGCTTGTACATGCTTATTTCTAATAACGCCATCAATGCGTATTGGTTGGAAAAAGACCTGATTGCTGAAGGCGAAGCAATGAGAATGCATGACGCTTTACATGAGGAACTGTATCGAGGCGTGCCGATTATGGTGCCTGACTACACACAGCCTTTAATTCTTGACTTTAAATACAAACCCTTTACACTACATGATGGTGTGATTGAATACACAGTTTAAAATATGGCTGCCTCTTCAGTTCGGATACTCAAGTTATTAGCCGAGTTATTAACAGAGTGGCGGGTACCTACAGATACAGAAAAAGCTTTCTTGCAATCGTTTAATGGCTTTGGTGCGGACGCTGCTCAAATTTTAAAAGACGATACACCTGAGATTGCCCAATCATTAGCGGTCATTTGCGCTAAGATGAATTTGGACAAAGCGGAAGTTCATAGGGCTTTTCGTCAATCGGTACTGACGTCTTTTTTTACTCCCAGTGATTTGATAGGGGCTATTGTGGATGCTTTGCCTGCCAAGCGATACCGTAACATATTAGAGCCTTCTGCCGGCACAGGACGCATCGTTGATCGACTTAAAGACTCGGCGAAAGCCAACAAACACTCGGTATCCATCACCGCCATCGAGAAAGAGCCAATTACCTCGCTTATTATGCGAGCCATTCAAAGGAAAGACCCTGCGGTCAAGGTGGTCAATACCGCTTATCAAGAATATAGTGATGACCCTTTCGAATCGTATGATTTGGTTATCAGTAATATTCCTTTTGGCGATTACCAAGTGTTTGACCCCTCTTTCCAAAGTGCAGAAAAGCAACCTTTTGCAAAAAAGATACACACCTATTATTTCGCCAAAAGCCTTGAGCATCTCAAAGATGGTGGGGATATGGTCTTCATCACCACCAACGGCATCATGGACACCCCGGGTAATGAAAACTTGCGTAAATATTTAATGGAGCAAGCAGACCTGTTGTCGGCTTTTCGTTTGCCTAATACCACCTTCAAAGCGGCCAAGACTCAAGTCGTATCGGACGTGATTTTTTTACGCAAGAATTCCCAAAAGAAGACGCTTAGCAAGGAAGATGCGCTTTTCATCCAATCGAGGCAAAAAACCTTTGAGGATGTCACGCACCATGTAAATACCTATTACGAAGCGTTCCCTGAGAAAATACTGGCTACCCCTGGGATAGGCTACTTCCATAGCCGAAAGCAAGTGACCTATGGCGAAAAGCCGGCACTCCAAGTGTATGCTGAATTAAAGAGCCAAATTAAAGCGACCTTCTTGCGTATAGATAAGCAAGAAATAAAGAGACAGGTTCACGAGGTAATAAGAGAATCCCGATATGACTTTCAAAAGTTTAAATCTAGCTTACTCAACAAGGGGTATGAAATACATTTGATACTAGCAAAAAACAGACTAAAACAACTACGTATAGAAACTACGACTGGAGAGGTCAAAAAAGGATACATACTAGACAATCCTAGTCAATTTTTTTCAAACCTAAAAAACGGAAAGCTAACTCAAAGTAAAAGAGCTCGTCAGGCAAGGCAGTTGGACTTGTTTGTCCCGCTGCCTCAGAAGTCGAAAGCCACCCAACAAACACTCAAACCAATAAAGCCAACCGTAACTGAAGTTCCTACTAAAAAAGAACCAGTTAAGAAAGTAGGTATCACGCAAGCGACTGGTGAAAGTAGGGAAGAACTACTCAACCAAATCATTTCCATTCACCAGCAAATTACTGCGAAAGACAACAATAGAGAAGGCACGGACGATTTAAGGCAAGATTTATCCGATGTATTTAGAAAGTTTAGAACAAGATATGATCAACCCAATAGCAGTAAGCTAAACCAAGCATTGATTGAAGAGAAGTATGGTGAACAGGCTTACTTCCTCTTGACCTTAACCAAAGATTCGGATATTCTTTTTCCTAAAAAGCGTGTTATCGTTCAAGATGCACAAGAAGCTTTGGAGCATACGCTGGCTACAAAAGGGGAATTAAACAAACAGCACCTGAGTGCATTACTTCCAGAGCAAGATTGGGCTAGCATCTGTGATGATTTAATTGATTTTGACTTGGTCTATCGTGACCCTACCCATGAAAAAAACATCATCCTCAAGGAGGACTATCTATCCGGACATGTCGTTAAAAAGCATCAAAGAGCGCAAGAAGCTTTCCAACGCGATAAGCAGTATGCACGTAATGTGTCTGATTTAGCCGCTGTGCTACCGCCTAAGTTAACCATTCAAGAGATTGACGTGAATATTGGAGTCAGGTGGATTGAGGATTCTGTTTATAATGCCTTTATCAAGGAAAAACTGGGGCTAAATGTTCGCGCAAAGCAAGTGAAAGGGACAGACAGCTTCGTTTTTTCTTGCAAACCTTCGGATAGAGAGGTTTATGATAACTCATGGGAAGTCGGTAGCTATCATGTTGAAAAGATACTAGATGCTGCTTTTTCACACCTATACCCAACTATCAGTGCTAAGAAAAAAATTGGAAATCAAGAGGTCAATGTGGTTAACCAAGAAGCTACACGTAAACTACACACCAAGATAGATTTTATTCATAAAGAGTGGGGAGCCTTTTATACTAAAAATAAAAGGGTAAGAGAATACATAGAAGAAAGGTATAATCAGATTTACAACAGCGAGGTTCAGAAAAAATATGTTAATCCGTTAAGTTTTGATGAGGTAAAGCATAAAATCCCCTATGATTATCAAGAAGAAGCAACATGGCGAATTATTAATCAAAATGGTGGTATTGTAGATCATGTGGTAGGCGCTGGAAAAACGATGGTGATGGCTATGGCATCGTATAAAATGAAAAAAATGGGGATAGCGAAAAAGCCTATGATTATTGGGATGAAAAGCACGCTGGAAGATTTGTCGAGATCGTATAAACTTCATTTCCCGGGTGCTCGTGTCCTGCATCTTGGAGAAAATGATTTTAACAAAGAGAAAAGAAAAAGCATGCTGGGTAAAATGATGAATAATGCATACGACTGTATCATCATGACGCATCAACAATTTATGAGCATACCCCAAGACCATGAAATACAAAAGCGATTAATTAACGAAGAGTTAGCCGCTCTAGATAAGGAACTAAAAAACATGAGACGGGAAACCAGTGATATATCTCTTAGGGTTAGGAAAGGGCTACTCAAGCGGCAGGAAAATCTTGAAGGCAAACGAAAAAAACTATTAGATAAAATTAAGCAGGCAAAAGATAAGCAAGTCCCTACCTTTAAAGCACTGGGCGTAGATCATCTATTTGTCGATGAAAGTCAGCAGTTCAAAAATCTTAGTTTTGTTACTAGGCATAGTGGCGTATCGGGTATCGGTAACCCTCAAGGTAGTCAAAGAGCCTTTAATCTTTTGATGGCTTGCAGAACTTTACAAGAGCGTCATGGTGGTGACCAAGGGGTCACCTTTGTTTCTGGAACAACCATCTCCAACTCATTGACAGAGTTGTATTCACTGTTTCGGTATTTGCGTCCTCAAAAGATGAGGGAGTTAAAGATGGATACCTTCGATGCTTGGGCCACGCAGTTCGCTAAGAAATCGATAGACTACGAACTCACCATCACAGGAGATATCAAGAAAAAAGAACGGTTTCGCTCCTTCGTGAATGTCGTTGAGTTAGCCAATATTTATACACAAATCTCGGACGTTCGTACAGACAAGAACATCAAACTGGATAAACCCAAACTGCTTACTGAGCTAGTTTCTGTCAAGCCCAGTCCAGAACAGCAAGCATACAATGAGAAACTTATCGGTTTCGCTAAAGCCAAATCACGATACGAGATAGAAAATCACTTGCAGGCGTTATTGGGCAGGGAGGCGACCAAAGGCGATGTGGATGCTAAAATGCTCATCGCTACCAACCTAGCGAAAAAGATGTCCATCGATTTGAAGCTCATTGACCCCGAAAAGTATAAAGACTTTGTTAGCCCTAAGCTAAACACCATGACGGACAAGGTCGCTGAGTTTTACAAAGAGACCAATGCGCATCTAGGCACGCAGTTCATATTCTCGGATATAGGGACACCCAAGCCAAAAGAAGAGGAGTTTGACGTGTACCATGAAACGAAAAGGCTGCTGATTGATAAAGGGGTAGACCCTACCAAAATCGCCTTCATCCACGATTATAACACCAACAGGCAAAAGGAAAAGCTATTTCAAAAAGTAAACGCTGGTGAGATAAGAGTCGTCTTGGGCTCTACGCAGAAAATGGGTACTGGCGTCAATATGCAAGAGCGTTGCGTGGCGATGCATCATGTGGATATACCCTGGCGACCCAGCGATGTAGAACAGCGTAACGGCAGGGGCAGCCGGCAAGGCAATATCATCGCCAAAGAATATCTCGAGAATAAAGTCCCTGCTTACTTCTATGCTACCGAACGTACGCTAGATGCTTATCAGTTTGAACTGCTGAACAATAAGCAAAAAATCATCTCCCAAGTGAAGGACAATTCTCTGGGTTTGCGAAGAATTGAAGAAGACAGCGGGGAGTCACTTGATTACGCCGAATACGTAGCAGCTTTGACCGGAAACGATGACTTGCTCAAGCTGACCAAAGTGAGGAACTCCATCACCGAGCTTGAAGCGCGGAAGAAAATACATGCGTCTAATGTTCAGAAAATAGTGGAAGATATTGCCAAGCTAGGTACTAGACTTACAGCCCATCAGAGTTCACTGGACAGGTTTACGGAGGAAAAAGAGACGCTAGAAGCAGCCATGAAAGCGCAAGGCGTTGAAAAGGTTTCGGATATTCCGTTAGGTATGCGTGTGAGGAATGAAGAACTCAGGTTTGATAAGCCGGCGGAAAAAGTCACCGAGTACGGTGAAAATATATTGGCTATTGCCAAAAAGCTCAACGGACAGGAGTACGCCCTGCAAGAGTATAAGATAGGCGGTGAGTTGGGGCATTTGCTTATCTTGGAGAAGAAAGAAAGCAGCATCAAGTTGAAGCTCCGTTCTCCGGGCAACCTGACCTACACGCTAGATACTGTAGCGAATACTCCGATAAAGGCAGGCACATTTGTCAAAAATACGTTCAAGAAAATAATAGAGCGACCGGAAAGGCAAGCGCAGGTTTTGAAGCAAACTCAAGAGGCATACAACTTCTTGCTCAAACAAAAGGCTGATGGGAACAGGGAGTTCCCCAAAGAGGCGGAACTACAAAAGCTAAAGAAACAAGAGGTGGAGATTGAGAAGAGACTTTCCGGAGAAGAGGCAAAGCAACGAAAGGGAGAAAAAAGACCAAGCAAGGGGCAAAAAACTGCCAACTAAAAAATGAAGAAGTAAATCATCAGCAGTACTCCTAAGAGCATCCATAGCAAATGCCCCTGCAGGCTGCCCGTTTGTACGCTCCTTCTTAGGCTATAGCCGAGCCACTTCACCAGACGGCTGATGCCGCGCACGGCGCCGTCTATCCCTACCCTATCCCACCAACTGAGTACATAGGCTAAGACGACCTGCAACTCTCCTAGACGGTTCACCACGCGGTCTATCCCCTTTCGATCCAGCCAGTAGGCTGCTCTTGCAGTTTGTTTTGCGCCTTTCACGGCAAAAAGCAGATAGAAGGCATCTACATAAAAATGCTTGCTGGCGAGCCGATAGCCGAGAGACTTGATGCGTGTGAATGCGGCGGTTAAGGAAGGATGCTTGGCATATCTATAGGAAAAGGTAATGCTTACAAGAGAGAGAACTACGGAGGTTAGCGGTATAATGATGGAATGCTGCTCGCTTTTTTCGGCTGCAGTGGCTATCATGTCTATCAGCCAGCTATCTGTGGGGCTCAAGGGGTGTAGGGAATAGATGAGCCCTAATGAAAAAAGCGATAAAAGCAGCAACGGTATCTTCATGCTCATGCTTTCAATGTATGCTGTACTTTTTTCTATAGGCTGAAAGAATACCTTGAGATAAAGTCTGGGCATATAGAGTGCGGTCAGCCCAATGACGGATAAACCGAACAGGGTCAATAACTCAGGAAAATGTTCGGATTGGGAAAAGCCGGCGAGTATCATCTCTTTGGACAAGAAACCCGACATGAGCGGCAAGCCCATCAAAGAAGCCATGCAGACCGTGAAGGCTAGAAAGGTGACGGGTAGGGCTCGCCTTAACCCGCCGCCCATGTGTCTAATGTCTTGCACGTCTCCGCTGTGACCGGTTTCATGAAGGTAGTGGATGATGCTGCCGGCGCAGAGGAACAGCCCAGCTTTGAAGAAGGCATGGGTGGTGAGGTGAAAGAAGGCTGCTGTGGGAATGCCCGCACCTACCGCCATCATCATCAACCCTAGCTGCGAAAGGGTGGAGCTGGCTAATATCTTCTTGATGTCGTGGAGCATAAGGGCGGCAAAACCGCCCATCAAAGCCGTGATGCCGCCTGCCCATTGGGCGACCATCAATACTTCGGGCGAGAGCAGAGGGAACAAACGCACGAGGAGATAGATGCCTGCCGCTACCATCGTGGCGGCATGAATGAGGGCAGATACGGGCGTTGGTCCGGTCATGGCATCGGGCAGCCATGTGTGTAGTGGAAACTGTGCCGACTTGCCCACAGCGGCTAAAAGTAAGCCGATGCCTATCGTAGTCAGTACCCAAGAAGGCATCTCGAAAGCAGAGAGACCATGGGCGAGCAGGGTTTGAATGTCTAGCGTCTTGGTGTAGGCAAAGAGCAAGAAGATGGCGAGCAGAAAGCCTAAATCACCTACCTTGTTCATCATAAAGGCTTTGAAAGAAGCGCGGCGGGCGGCATCCTGCTCAAACCAAAATCCAATCAATAAATAAGAACTCAAGCCCACGAGTTCCCAGAAGATGAAGGTCAAGACCAGATGGGAGGAGAGCACAATGCCATACATGGCGCAAGCAAAAAGCCCCAGCAGCGCAAAGTAGCGCGGCTGGGCGTGGTCCAAAGTAGCGCGGCTGGGCGTGGTCGTGCTTCATGTATGCCAGCGAAAAGAGGGCGACAAGCGAAGCGATGAACGACACGGTGAGCGTCATAATGCCCGCCATAGCGTCATAGTGCAGCCCTAAGCTGAAAGTATGCCTGCCGATGGTCATCCAATCCATACCGACCGAAGCGCCAAAAGGCAGGCAGCACACAGCCCACAAAGCCAAAAGGAAGACAAGGAAGAAGCAGGTAACTAAAAACTTTCCCGCCCATCTTTTACCTAAAAGGTAGGACAAGGGTGCGCCGAAGAGCGGCAGGAGTAATATCGTTAAAAGCATGACCATAGTAATGTTTTAACCATGTCTATTTCGCCTTACTTTTCACTATCCTAGCAATGAGGCGAACAATGTAGAACATCAAGCCTGTGACTAAGCCAAGACCTGCCCAAATGTCGGGGGTCTCACTCTTTACGGATTTCTTCTCGTGGTTTGACTTCCATGTGGTTAGGCATGCTTTCCCCCACTTCGTAAAGGGAAATATTGACATGCCTATTATGAACAATGACATGTAAGAAACAAAGACAATAACACCTACTGACATAGCGTAAAACCTATTTTTTCTTCCCTTTCGTTTTCTTATATTTCAGTTGCTTCCTGAAAGCCGCTAAGGCTTGTTTTTTGTCCCAGCTTTCCAACTTGTCTACATCCCATTTTGGCACGCTAGCCACGTCCTTGCCCTTCTGAAAGTACATGCCGAATTTACCTTCAAAAACCTTGAGTTCTCCGAACTCATAGATTGGTTTTTTTGTATTGGCGGCATTTTGCTCAATTTGGGCAATGGCTTCCTCAAGAGCGGGAACGGCTTCAGTGGCGGGATAAAACTTATCCCATTTCAGATAGTAGCCGTGTTCGCTTTTGCCATGATAAACCGCTTTGCCTTTATGTTTGCCTATCAGTGTGCTTTTTCGCTCCCTTTCAACGTCACTGTATTGTGCATCGATTTTTTAGTGTAGGAACTTAGGCGTGAATAAAGATCGCTTACCGTATCAAGAAAGCTCCCTTTGCCTTGCGCAATCTTGTCCATGATGGATTCGCAGTCCTTCGTGAAACTGTAGTCCATGAAGTCCGGCGTGTTCTCCACTAAGAAGTCACATAGCTTATAAGCTATCTCATTGGGGTAAAGCACGTTTTTTTGCTGTCCGAAGGTCTTCTTTAGCTTACTTTCTTTTACACCCAAGGTGCTCCAATCTAACCGGAGAAGCTCCTTACCCTCTCCTTTGATATTGCCTTCTGCCACGTAGCTTCTCTTCTGAATAATGCTGGGTCTGCCGATGCCTTTGTTCTCAAGGGCTTTCACGAGCGTTGCCGTGTTGTATCGCTTGGGCGGGGCTTTGAAGTTTTCTTTCGCGGCGATGCCCGTGAGCTTGACCTCCTGCCCAACGGTTAGCGGCTCGGTGATTTCTTGATTGTCGTCTTCTTTCTCTTCGCCGTCACTCTCGTGGTCTATGGTCTTGTATGCCCTCTCAAAACCAAGCTCTCTGACTACGTTAGCCTTTGAGAGGAACTTCGTGCCTTCCTTATTCTTTAATTCGATGACGGTTTCAGCTACGACCTTGCTAATCATCTGGCATGCCATCGTACGCTTCCATATCAAGTCGTATAAAGCACTTTGGTCTTTGTCTGAGATGGTATCCGCTAGCTTCTCAAAGTCTGTTGCTCGGATAGCTTCGTGCGCTTCCTGCGCATCACCCTTGCTCTTGTACGTACGGGTTTGGAAGTACTCCTTCCCATACGCTTTAGTGATTGCCCCTTCGATGAGTTTCAGGGCTTCCTCGCTTAGGTTTACGCAGTCTGTACGCATGTAGGTAATAAACCCGCCCTCATATAGTTTTTGCGCTACTTGCATGGTTTTGTCCGGGCTAAACTTCAGCTTTTTGTTGGCATCCATTTGTAGCGATGAAGTGGTAAATGGAGGGGAAGGCTTTTTTTCAATGTCCTGTTTGGTAATGTCGGTAATGGCAAATTGTGTACTCCCGAAGGTGTTGAGAAAATGTAGTGTTTCTTTTTTGTCCTTTGGTTTGAGTTCCGAAGAGCCTTTCAATCGATTACCGGCAGCGGTAGAGAAGTCCCCCGACAGCGAAAAGAAAGTGCTGTATTGATGGGCTTTGATTTGTCTTTCCTTATCGACTGCGAGCTTCATGGCTACGCTTTGCACCCTGCCTGCACTTAGCGCTTGTCCGTCACTTTCAATTTTTTTCCAAAGGATAGGCGACACGATGTATCCCACCAACCGGTCTATAGCTCTGCGCGTCTCTTGTGCGTACACGAGAGAGAGGTCAATGGTTCTGGGAGTGGTAACCGCCGCTTTGATTTGCTTGTCGTTGATGGCGTTAAAGGTTACCCTTTTAGCGGTTTTCAAGTTCAGCTTGAGTTCTCTGGCTACATGGAAAGCTATCGCTTCTCCTTCCCTATCGAGGTCAGTACCTAAGTAGACGTTTTCAGGCGACACTTGACTTACGACTGCCTTCATTTTCTTGATGTTCCCCCGGCTGTTTTCGTTCAGCACGTAGTTCATCTTAAAACGATTATCAGGGTCAATGCCAAGCTCTTTTTGTGGCAGGTCAGCGATATGTCCGTAGCTGGCTAGGACTTCCCATGATGCGCCTAGTATCTTCTTAATCTTTTCAATCTTTCCGGGCGATTCGACTATGAGTAGTTTTTCCATTTATGTATCAAATTAAAGTGGTTTCGTTTTTTTAGGTAGGTATTGAGTGAGGGGACACTCCCATAACCTAAATGACTACATATTTTCCTCTTTGACAACCCCAGTGCTAGCCAATCTTTGATTCTTTCCCTGTCTTTGTCATACATGCTTTTTTGAACCGTTCCTTTGGGTTTTCCGAGCCGCTTTCCTTTGGCTTTTTTAGCGGCTAATGCCTCTTTAGTTCTGAGTGAAATTAGGTCGCGCTCAAGTTCGGCGAAGAGAGAAAAGAACGTAACGATGATTTTGGAAGTCATGTCATGCCCGGCACGGATGTCTAGGTTTTGTTTCGTGATGATTACCCGTACTTTTTTCTCAATGAGTTGATTGATTAAGGCGATGACTTCGGAAGTGCTTCGTCCTAACCGAGAGAGTTCTGTAGTCACAAGTGTGTCATGAGGCTTGACCCGTTCTGTTAGTTCGTCTATTCTCCGTTGCTTGGTAGTCTGCTTTGAGGAAATCGTAATCTCGATGAAGTCATCCACTTTCAAATTATGTTTTACTGCGTATTCAAGTATCTCAGATTTTTGATGCTCAACTTCTTGTTTCTGTGTGGAAGCACGGATGTAAGCAATCGTTTTAGGGGGCATGGCATGCTGATGAAAGTCTTAACCTCAAAACTGCTTTATCTATTTACAAAATAAGTAAGTTTTATGAGGTGTAAGTATTTACTTTTTTGATAAGTCTTAACGATCGTTAAGGCAGTACATTACCACGCTTATCCACCTTTACCTCTTTGAAAACAAAAGGCTCTTCGGGCTTAGATTGTCCGGTGTAAAAGAAGGCATGCGAAGCCTCTGGCTGGTAGTCCCAAATTTCTAAATCAGAGCAATCTTTCACAGTTTTGTAGCTATCCAAGTGTGGAAGATATCTGTAAAACATTTTCCTTTCTTTATTGTATAAGCAATACATTTTAAAATTAATTACATTGACATACCCTTACTTTTTATCTTCCCTTTCACTTGTTTTCCTTGCTTGACTTCTACGTTCAAGTCTTTAATTTCCTTTTCAACTTGACTAATTGCTGTTCGTGTTCGTTGAATGACTCCCTGATAGCGTCGAGTTTTGTTTTCGATTTCTTTACGTTCTCTTTCCGTTGCGTCAATGTCTTTTTTAATGTCCGATACTCCTTTTTCAAGTGATCTGATTTGTTTATCCTGCTTTTCAATTGCTCGTATAATCTCTTTGTTTTCGCTTCTGAGCCATGAAGTAGTCTTTTGATGCGCGCCGCCCAAGAGGACTGTTTTTTCCTTAGCTCGGATAACCTCCGCCTCTTTTGCGTCGAGTTCTCGACTAAGTCGTTCGTTTTCTGCCCGAGTTCTTTGGTATTCTCTTTGAGCTTTTTCGTTTCGCTTTCTATTTGTTTCGTATCTGGACTTAGCTCGCTCGTACGCAACTCTAGCCTGTTCGTATGTTGTGTCAGTTTTTGCGAGTTTACCTCTAACTGCCTTGTAGTTAGCTGTAGCTCTTTGGTAATCTCTTCGAGTTGCTGCATATTGCTCCGCCACTCTATCATGATCTTCTCTGGCGGCTCGGTATGCTGAGTAGACTTTGCTGTATTCTGCTCGTAGCTCCCTATACTCTTCTCTAACTCTTGAATATTCTGAAAAATCTTGTTGGCTTGACTCTCTAGCCTGTCCTTTTTTTTTTCTAGCTCTTCAGATTCAGATAGTATTTTATCAGCTTCTATGCTATCTGCTTGCATGTCTTTTTCTGTTCTCATTTTTCTATATTTTTATATCTTCATTTTTACCCTTTTATGAGATTCGTCTTCTAGCCTTATCCTTAAATTCATCATATCAACTTCCTCCTGCCCCTCAAACTTATGGCGGTTATTTTGGTCATTTTCTACGCCCGGAGAGGATTTGTATTCCTCAAGCGTGTAGAGTGCATCTTTTTTGCTTTCATACTTTTTAAAATGTCGCTCACTGATGGGATTGTTTAGGTGTTCGTGCAGAAAATCACTGTTCCACTTTCTCGCCTCTCGTGCATCAAAACCCTCTGCTTTTTGATGCTCTTCCTTTGTGTATCTATCTATGAAATCACTTTCGCTGTAGCTAAAAAAACGGTTCCAAAGCCTCGCCTCTCGGGCAGAAAAGCCGGGTGCGTTTTCATGGTTTTGCTTAGTGAAGATATACGGTTCTGATAGTCCTTTGTTGAAGTTAATTCGTCTCATTTCCTCAGCTGTAAAAATTCTTTGCCCTTTCATATCAGGTGTTTGTTTGTTTTCGAAAAATCTAATAAATCAGACGCTCTAGGAGGATTTTTAAGCGTAACTATAATGGTCTCTGTCTCTATGTTTCTTACCTCATCGCCATTTTGTACTAACATAATTCTATAAATACCCTTTAGGTCTGTGACATTACAGTTTCATTTTACTCCCCTGCGTCTTTTTTTTTTCTTCATTTTCCAGCCTAACACCTTTCTTTATCTTCACTTCGATGGATTCAGCCACTCGAAGAGTGTCGTTGAATTTAGGGTTACTACTTTTTTGCACATATCCCGTGACCTTGATTAAATCGCCTTTTTCAGGTAGGCTCTCTCGGTCAAAGAACTTGCTCCCTGCGCTTGCGTTATACCATTTGGTTTCTTCACTCCCTTCTTTTTTCACCGCTATAGAGAAGTAAGCCTTATCGCCATTTTCATAGCTCTGTACCTTCACATCATCGCCAAGATGGCCTTCGATGGAGATTTTTTGATCCATGATTTTTTCCACTGGCTTTGCCGCTTGGTAATATTTTTCATTCTTCTCATTACCTTCAGCGTCTTTATAGCTACGCTCCATCGGGAAAGCGACTACTTCAACCCTGTCAGCCACTTTCAATTTGTCTGCCCCTTCTGATACTTTAGCCGATACCCTTACATTTTTATAATCGGTTTCTCCTGCATCGGTTTTCGTTGCCACTGAGAAATAATAGCACTTGGAATCATCATCTATGGTGTATTCTCTCACTTCTTGAGGTAAGTATCCGGTAATGACTTCCACTTTGGCTTTATCGCCCTTTCTTTCAAGAACTCTCTCCAATTTTTTGGAAATTTCCTCAGCCCTTTCAACCTTTTTAATAGGCTTTCCTGCTTGTAGAAATTCATAAATTTGTTTGTTACCTTCATCGTCTTTATAAGGATAGCTATATTTAAATCCATGAATTTGTATATAATCATTTACTTTTAATTCATTTAACCCTTCAGCTATTTTTTGAGAAACTTTAATGTTCTTATAACTAATTCCTTCAGAATTTTCTTCGACAACTTGAAAAGAATAATTATCTTTACCATCCTTAGTTTTTAATTTAGGAGGTCTTACCAAGAATCCCTTGATAGTCTCACTTTTGACTTTTTCCTCAGGAGTTTCTTTATTATCTGTTTCTGTTGTTATATCTTTATTTTTATTTACTTCTTTCATTTTATTTATATATTTATTTATTAAATTTTTATTTAAATCATCATTAAAGTCTTTAGTTATAGGGGTATGGACTTCAAAGTCCGCGCCCGATAGTTTCTGAATCTCAGTAATAGTTTTTGTTCGGTTTTCACGAGTATTCTCGTATGCTTTTCCCTTCCATGTGTACACTTCCTTCTCTTTGTCGTATTGAAGTGCTTCGTGACTGTCTTGTCGTTGTCCTTTGGGTAAGCGCCTTTGCGCGAGTTCGTGACAATAACGCATCCCATAAAAATCATTGTCAAAGCCTATGATTAAACCTGGGTTGCCTAATTTCTTTTGATGGTTTAGTATCAACTCGTACTGCTCTGGCGTAGGTCTTCCAAAGGTGTAGAAATAGGCGATGTTTGCTGGCTTACCGTTCAATACCCAATGGGACATGGCATCGATGGGGTCTTCAGTCACGCAGATTTTAGTAGGGTTGACTGATAAATTGGAGTGTCCTAAACCCTCCCCACGCAAGCTGTGCTTAACCGTTTCTTTCCTATCCAGTAATAAGTTCTTAACATGTAGCCCGACCTTGTGTTCGCCGTTGAGGATGGGAAAGGCGAAGCCATATTTATTTTCCCTTTTGTAGAATTTTACAGTATCCTTGAATATGGGACTTTCCAGAACGTTAGCATCTATGCCTCTGTGCTTTTTGAAGGCTGATAGGTCAATAGCCTTGGTGGTCTTAAACTCATCCTGATACTTATCGGCGTGTCCCTCAATAGTGACTTTCGGTTCTTTTTGTCTTTTAGGTGCAGGCGCATAGGTTAATGCCAGTGCCGGGTTATAGTTTTTCAAGTGTTCAATCGCTTGCGGGAAGGTACAGTCTTCTAGTTTTCGCACCAGGTTAATAATGTTCCCTATTTTGCCATTCAGCACATCAAAACAGAGTTCTTCACGCCCTTTCGTGTTCACGTGAATTTTTCTACCCAGCGCTTCTGATTGGTACAAATTTTTTTCACCCCGCACTTTTATGAAGCCCTTGCTCAGTAGGTAATCAGCAATAGAGATGTTTTCTACGAAGCGATCAGCTAATGCTTTGTTTTCTTGATATTTTCTCGCGCTTGCCTCCGCTTTCGTCATGCGGGTTTTGTTTTGATTGATTTTTTCCAGAGCTTCCAAGTCTGCGATGTCTTTACCACGTTGATTACCTTTTTTCTCCTTTATCAAGTCATTTAGGCTTATTACGGTAATGGAGACGTCGCTTATCTTACTTTTAACTGCCCTACTATAACACGTATCAAAATCTTCTTTCTTAAATACTTTCATATAGCCCATCAAGTCGGCTTCAAAACCTTCATCTCCAATGTTAATTGTACTCCACCCGGGTACCATATCAATGTTTTGATAGTATTCTGCACCAGCAACATCTATATTTTTCAGCGCATTCACCAATTTTTTTTTGTTATTCAAGCCCTCTTTCACCCATAGATCTAAGTCTTGAGTGGCTCGTACATGCCCGTGAAATGCTACAGCCATGCCACCTACAAGCATGTATTCAACTTTTTGGGTGTCAAGGCTTTTTAAAAATCTTTTTACTTCAACATTTGCTATATCCATAAGTTGTATTCTTTTGTTCAGAAGATTTGCATTATGTAGTTTTTGAGCGAAGGCATTCAAACTAGATAGTTTCAATAAGTTAACGGCACTCATATTCCTAAAAATGCTTCCATAAGACTTGTTCTTTCCCTTTCCATCGGAGACATCGACCCGATGACCTCTTTAATTTTTTCGTGCCCATAATAGACACCGATGGACACCATATCATCCACGGTGCCATATTTCGCAATGCGTTTGATAATCCAATTAGCATGCTCTTTTTCATTGCCTTTGATGTCCTCAAGATTCACGTCCCAGAACGCTTGTTTCGATAGTTCCAATACCATTTCTATTTGACCCAGATAAAGTTCATAAATTAAGATTTAATAAAAGGGAGAAAAAAATCTTCTTTCTCATAGCATCACCCCTAGAAAGACTTTCAACACAGCGTATATCAGCATGGTTGAAAACACTGATTTGACTAATCGGATGACTTCAAAGCCTTCCTTCGCGTTGATGATATGAAAAGCCAGTATCACTGTGATAATGACTGCAAGCATGTAGTCAGATACCTTCATCACTGTATTCACCATCTGCCTGTTACTGGCAGTATTCCGCGACATCGCTTTATCCACCGCTAGCGAAAAAGAGGTAACCATTTTTTTATTATTTCTTTTTCCGTCATTCCGGACATATTTAGCTTTGGCATCTCTACTTTAGTCACAGGAGCATGGAAATCCATATAGTCTAAATTACGCTGATGCGCTTGCATTTTTCTATTTATCTCTGCTAAGAGCTTATCAAGTGCTTCTTGTGCTTTTTTCTGCTCTTCACGAGCCTGAGCCATCGTCTTTACTCTTTCTATTTGAGCTACCTTATCATTCAAGTTAGTGGCTGCTTCATATAAATCATTCGCCTGTTGGGCAGATTCTTGAATCTCGTCCATCGTTCTACCTAATTCTTCTAGTTGTTCCAGAGACATGAAATCTTGACTGCCTAGTTGATTCAGGGATTGTCCGAATGAAACCAACGATTGGTGAGTTTTGCGGGCATCGGCTTTGAATTCTCTATAGGCAGTCATGCCTTGTAAAACATCACCTAATGTTGATTTGATGCTGTCGTTTTTTATAAGAAGATTGTTCTCTGACCCTAATACGCCCAACATGCCCCTCAATGTCTTGACGCATGGCGGCGGAATAGATTCTAGTAGCTATCTGCACGCTTTGTTGCACCTTAGCTATTGCCGCCATCGTTGGATCACTGACGATTTGGGGTTGTCCTTTAGAAATGAAGCCTAGTGCCTTTTCGGCAACTATGGACAACTGACTGAACGATAAATGGATTCCGATAACTTGAAATATTAATGATAATAATATATTTGATGGTTTAATTTTCATATATTAATTTAACTTTAAAAAGTATATCAGCGGTAATCAATACCTCTCTTTTACTCTTATTTCTTATAGATGGTAGTCTAATGCTGCCTATAGGCGTGTTAATGCTTAGCTTCTGTGTCGCTTGATTAGCTAAATTGTAAGCTTGGTCAGTAGCGTCTGAAACGCTTTCATCCATAGATTCTATTATGATGCCCCGGCTGATGGTCATGTCCTAATACCTGCCCTTTAATAGGGTACGCATGCCCTTTTATCTCAATTTCATAAATATCAAAAAGCATTCGGTCGCCTGAAGATCTGGAGGATGCGGTAACCATTGTGTTTTTAGGTATCTCGACACACCCCTATACTCACAGGTTCTTTGATTTGAAGAAGCACAGAGTAGGTCTTACCAAGCGTAAGCACTTGGTCTTCGACAAACTTTGCTTTCACTTCTCTCACTTCATTTTTAGGCGCTGTGGTTTCGGTAACGGGCTTGACTTTATTTCCTCCAGAACCAGAACCAGAAGTGTTAATCACAAAGTCAGCATAAGGGTCTTCATTCGTTGGTGCGGGCGGTGTTATTTCAGCTTCCTGAACAGGCTCTGTAACCGCTTTCTTTTTTCCCTTTGATTGGGCGTTTTTCTGACGTTGTGTACGTGTTTTTTTAGTGACGGAAGGACTTTCTGCTCTTAGGCTGCGTTGCGTGTCATCCGAAGTTTCTTCGCTTTCCTCTGTCTCTATCTTCGTCTCCTGAGAGGGTGTAGGATGTGCCGTTGTTGGCGGAGATGATTCGTTGATTTGCGCAGTTTCTTTTTGAGAGAAGCTTGCGGTCGTTGTCATTCTAACGATGTTACTGCTCTTCACCACAGACTTGGCTTTTTGTTTACTTTCTTTAGCTTGCTCTGACTGCCGTTTGATTTCGGTTTCGTTTTTTTTCATTTCCTCCGGGCTTAGCACTTTGTCATTACTGGCAATGACGGTTTGACTTACGGGAGAAAGGCTTTCTTTTTTCGTCTCCCAGACAAACACGTTCATGCCTATTTCAGAATAGGCAAATCCATAAAGAAATGCGGGGAGCGTGCCTATCAGCCCCAAGTGCAATGCTGAAATCTTTGCTAATTTTCTGCCTAAGTTACTCATCTTCTTCTATTTTATCGTTCTGTATTATTTTGTAATCTGTTATGATAAAACCTAGTCTGTTTTTATCAGAGATATACTTCAGCGGTTTCACCGTCAATTCCGAGGTGAACTCGTATTCATCTCTTTGTGAATAATTGAATGCTGTCTTGAATATCTGTTTACCTGTGTAAGTGACTAATAGCCCATCCTCTATGCTTTGATAGTTCGTGTTGAGCGTCTCTATGTCTACAATAATGTCATTCTTTAGCCAAGACATGTAGACGGGTTCTCTCGTATTCGGGTCAGGCGTCACATAGTAAGCGGCTTTGCACTGCTCAAAAACAGCGGAAGTGGCTAGATAAGAGGCATCTACTAAATTCTGCTCGTAGTTTGCTGGCTCAAAAGTGTACATCAATTCCACGAAATTTTGTGCTTGACTCTGTGCGTTCTCTTCGTAGTAGGGGTCGCTGAATGCTCTGGTGACATATATCTTACTGCCGGGCACGCTTACCCATATGCTTTGAGTAAGCAGATACAGCGTCCCTACATTCGTAATGGCTAGTATGCCTATTACAGCGACTAGCATATAAGTGAACGTTTTCAAATTTTGATAAGCCTTATATTGGCTGGTGAAGTTCTTTTTCATTTTTCTTCTTCCTCTTCTAGATCAGTTACTCCCATGGCTCTCGCCATTCCCATTGTAGCTTTTGCAGTTTTTTCCATTGCTGATGTAGGGGGTTTGGGTGTGAAGTAATTTTTTGCGTCCTTTAAGGCTTGCGCGCCTTTTATTTAATTCTTGACCTGCTTTTGTTTTGTTCAAACCGCTCCGAATAGCTTTTCCAGCAGCCTTCCCTGCCGGGGAGAGCTGCGCGAAAGCGGATAAACCTGCCAATGCTCCTGTGCCAGCAGCTACAGCAGTCATTGCCCCTCGCTGAACGGTTTCAATGCCCCACCGCCGGCTTCCTGACCGACTACTTTAGCGCCGAAATAGGCGAGCATCGTGTAGACGATAATGCTTAGTAAGGGCGTCAGGACATCTGAGAACGACACCGTATCTTGAGCTATCGTCTTCATAGCAAGATAACTCAGCACCAGTTCTACCAACATAAACGCGACGCCCCAGAGTAGTAGGCTAATAAATGAGCTAAGCCAAGCGATTCGCTGCCTACCAAACCACGGCAGTATGGCAAAGGCAAAAACAAAAGGCGCGATAAGAATATCTAAGTATATTAAAAAATTATAAATATTTGCTACTAATAATTTTATGAGTTGAGCAAGTAAATCTACTATAACCACCAAGAAAGAAGTTAGTAATTTCTTAATGTCTAATTTTTTAAAAAAGCTAAAGACTGAATTTTCTTCCCCTTTGACATGATTTTGACTATTCACTTTAAAATTCCTTATTTCGCTTAATTGTGCTTCAACAGGCAGGTTAAGAAATTTATTATACTCATCTTGTGAGATTTTATAACTAGAGTCTGGAGTGTTTTGTGGGTTCATTTTCTCTTTCCATTTTTCGATTTCACCCTTAAACGAGTCTTTTACCACTTCTTGAGTATCTATCGTGGCTATAGCGTTGTACAAGATAGGTGGAAGTATGCTGATGTATTGAATGCTTAAAAACAGAAAGAGCGCTAATGCCACGCGTTTTAAAGGCGCTAAAAGCAACGCCTCTCAAGTCAAAATCTTCTTCTATGCTATCCTTGTTGTAATATTCTTCAAACACTTGATAGATAAAGGAAATGATAGCGAAGACTGCCGCGAGAGGCAGCAGAAACTTCACCAGAGAGCCTGCCATTTCAGCAAAAGCAAAAATGTTTTCGAAATTCAAGTCCATTATGCGCTCATTTCTTCTTTCACTTGCTCGATGGCGTATTCAAAGTTTCCTAGCTCCTTAAAGAGCGTCATCATACGCTTATTCACTGGATTCTCTTTATCGGTATTTAAAGCCAAGAAATACTCTTTGGACAGCTCTAGACGAAAGGGGATAAAAAACTCGTTGATTTGTTCACCCCGCTACGGAAGTTACCGGTATTGTCTATGGCTTGCACCATGCGAATGCCCTTCTCGGTGAAGCCCATGTATTTGCGCAGATAGTCAATGTTGGACTGCGTGAGCTTTTGCTCCAGTATGATGAAGTGGTCGGTGTTGCCGTTGATTCGGTTGGCGAGTTCCTGCCCTCCTACGGAGATGATTTTGTCCGGCGTCTGGTCGCAGATGATGACCCCGCCGTAGTGCTTCCTGCCCGTCTGCACGAGTCCCGCAATCACTTCGCCCATAAACTCATTGAAAACGAAGGTAGACTCGTCAATGATGAAGCGCTTAGGATATAGTTCTAGGTCGGAGTCTTTGAATTTCTTATTGACGATGATGGAGATACAGACTGTCACTATGCGATAGAGAAAGGGGTCATCGCTGATTTCATCTAGCTCAAACAGCACAAAGCGGTCGTTCTTGATGTCTATATTATTGTCTGCATTGAATAGATGCTCGTAGATGCCGCCTTTGGAAAACTTGACGAACTGAATGAGTACCTTTTCAAAGTTGATGTTGCTCGCTAGGGCTTGGTCTATCTTTTTCGCGTGTTCGCCGCTGATGTAGCCATTGAAGAACTCAAAAAAGCTATTGAACCCGACGCTTTTGATTTCCCCTGCATTGACCCTTTCGTAATAGCTGGGTAAGATGACCTCGTTCAATGCGGTTTGCAGTAGACTCACTTCGCTTTTGCTCAGAGTATCTTCGAGGGAGGCAAGCAGTAAGGGTGTTAAAAACTTGTCTTCTGTTTTCTCATAGACGAACTTTCCTTCGCCATCCCGACTCATTAAGAAGGGGTTGAAGGCTAAAGGCTTTTCTTTTGAATAACCCAGCACTCGAGCTTGAAATAACGCCGCCAGCTTGCCGAAGGAGTTACCCTTGTCCAGCAGCACGATATGTCCTTTCATAAAGTACAGGTGATGCACTAGGTAGGCGATAAAGTTGGACTTGCCCGAGCCCGTGGTACCATAAATCTGCATGTTGTAGGCTCGCTTCGTGACTACCTGACCGCTTTCTACGGGAAAGCTCTTATCAATGACATTGATTTTGGTAGGGTGTCCGGTCAAGGTCGATACGATCATCCCCTTTTCTGACAGCAACCCGTGACTTTCGTAAGAGAAGAAATTGACGACGCCAGTGAGTGTGGCTAAGTGCTGTCGCGCAATGGTATGGACGTTGCCGCATAGATTACCAGTGAAGTAATTCATGTTTTGAAAATTCTCTACGATGCACTTATACTTTAATGCTAAGAAGGCATCTTGCACCAAACTGAGGGAAGTCTTCAAAGCCGTATGGCTGTCTGCCCATAGCATCAGGTTGATGCCGTATGTGACGATTCGTTCCCTAGGGTTGCTCTCTATGTACTCAATGAATTCATTCAAATAACTCACCTTCGTGGCATTTTGGTCAAAGTCCTTGCCGTACTTTTTTATCGTATTACTGAGCTTATTGATTTGCTTGATGAAGCTAGCATTATCATGGACGACAAAAAAAACGTTGGTCGCATGAGGACACTCCAGTCCCAGATTGAGCATGTGAAGTTGAGAGGCAGGTAGGTTATACTCTTTGCCGGTTTGTTTGGTGAAGTCAGTGGTGAAGCGGGGATAACCGTACGGATGGACTTCGGCATCGGGATTTTCGTGCAATGCCACGAAAGAGACTAGGCGATTCCCTATGGCTAAAGCATTACTTTCTTCTTTGATTTGACCCTGCTGGGGCGGGGCAAAGAAGCTTAAAGAGACGTAGGCATTGCAGTAGTTCACCAACGCAGCATCATCCATAAAGACGCTCTTGATGTATTTCTGCTGGTTGAATTGGTCATGCAGTCTTCGGGTAGTGGTCTCGTATTCCTCAATACTAAAATCCTCCATATGGATGGAGTAATTTTTTTGCTCCATGCGTTTGAAAGAGGTCAAAGCGTCGCATACATATTCTCTGGCGCTATATTGTCGTTTGTAGCCAATGAATAAAAAGCACCGATGCCTTTTGCCGGACTTGCTATTGAAATGCCTCTCCGTGCTGTGGTCTAAGTAAGAGGCGTAATCCGAACGTATAGCTAGTGGGTGTTCTTCAAAGACCTGCTGAATATGAATGACCGCTCCGGCAGGCAAGGAGGTACAGAACTCCCTCAGTACGGCTAAGATGCGTTCGTTTACTTCCTCTTCGGACAAATAAAATAGCCCGGGCAAACTCAGTTCTAAGCCGTGAACGATGTATCCACTCTTCAGATAGATGCAGCCGTTTTCAATCGAGTCTACCGGCTGGATCTTTCGAAAGGGGACGGTGTTATTTTTTTTGCGCTGAAGTAGATCTAGCATGATATATCGCTTCTATTATCTCATAGCTTTTGCCGCCCGTTTTCCAATACTTGTACGCGGCGATGGCTTGAAAATGGTCTTTTTGAAAAATAGAGTAGAGCAGCACACCTACAGCCAGCGGCAAAAAAGAACAAACCGCTAGGTTCCGTAATATGCGCCATACTAGATTTAAGTAACCTTCAGTAACACTGAAGTCGGTGATAAAATAAAAGCCTAACGCCGCTATGCCAAGCAAGTAGAAAATCAACCGGGCTTGGTTAAAGGGGACGCCGAAAACCGTCATCTTACAATCTAAAAATGAACTCAACCGTGTGACCATCATCAAAAAGATTTTTTAATGGCTATGCCAATGAAATTCATGTAATACTCTCTCGTGCCTCCTTCTGGTCTTTTCACTTTATCATTGAAAATTAACCGCCATTCGTAGTAGGGGTTTAAGATAAAGCGGGCAGGGAGATTGATGTTGATGTCTAGTCCGAGCATACCCATAAAGTAAATGGGTTTAAAGTGCTCGGGCGATTTTAGCCCGTGTATGGTTCTGTAGCTTCCGCTTACGCCGATAAAAGGGTAGAAAGTGACATAATCGTCAAAGTCATACAGCTTATATTTGCCCATCACCGTCCATTCGGTCGCTCGTATGCTTCCGTTGGGGAAGGTGCTTAGACCATGCATGAGCTTGGTTTCCATTTGCAGGTAGTCTAATATTTGCATGCCGTAGCTTGCGCCGAATAGGCGCTGAGCGCCGCCCATGTAATGGATGCCAACCAGTTTTGAGCCACGCAGTAAGTTATTTTGATGAAAGACTTTAAACTTCACTGTTCGGTTCTTTTTTTCTATTTCCTTTTTCATGTTCTTCACCTGCTTGATTTGCGCCTGAGCGGCAAAGCCTGCCCATAGCAGAAGAAGCATGAAATATGAAGTCAGAAGCTGTTTACTGCTCATTTTACGTAATGGATTTTTTTGTAAAAGACTTTGGCGTTGATTTTATAGTCTAGCGATCGTTTGCCGCCTTCCTCGCTGATAGCCACCTTTAATTCGTTCTGTCTATTGAGCGTGAAGCGTTCTAAGCGATAGATGTAGACGTATTTAGACTTCGGCGAAACCACGTTTTTAAAGGCGTTGATTTGTTCGTACGAGAGGATCTCTGGTGCGGAACTCTTCAATGATGTGCGCTTTTTGTTTTGCCTGCTCGTGAGAAAAAAGCTGATGCCGTCGGTCTTGAAAGGCACATTAGATTGATTGACAATTTTGACCGAGAGAAAAATGTGATTCTCGGTATTCAACAAATTGTTGGTGTAAGCCAGCACGTTTTCTGAATTTAGGCTTAAACCAGATGCCATTCGGTCTATCTGAAAGTAGTCCATCTTTACAGGTAAGTGGTTTAAATCGTAGGTCAATGAATCTTGCGTAGTCGAAGCCTTTGGTGTAAGAGGTTCTTTTGCGCGGCTTTCCTTTTGTACGTTGCTTGCCTCTCCGCCATGGATAGGAATGGCTTCCTCTTTTGAAAACTTGTAGTGGTAGTTCGTAGTGGCATGATTTAAACGCACGTCCGCTACAAAGAGCGCCGTACCGCAGTATAGCGTCACGTTAGTGGTGGAAACTTGACGTTCGGCATAGCTTTGAGTAAGAGCATACGGTCGTTGATTTGTTCAAAAACAAAATAATTATCGTTCATGCCCTTTTTGACCAGTTCTATTTTATAGTCTTCTGGAATCTCCAAGTACACCGCTTTGAAGGCGCTGACTTCTATGGTTTTGTTCTGCCCGGCGCTGGCATGCACGGTGGATACATATAAAAGTGAGAAAATAAATAATTTAGAAAAATTTATAATCATAAAAATAATAGAATAAAGAAAAATCTTTTCCATGTATAATTTCTTATACAAAAAAAGTAGATTTTACTATGATTTAATTTTTTACACTTAATCATAAGTATAAAAATAAAGTATATGAATAGCATATTAAGTATCCATGAAATAAATTCAGAAGAACTTGAATACTCTAGCATTTTATTAAATCAATTTAAAATAGCTTTTACTATGACTTGAATCGCAAGGAAAGCCAGTATAATATACACTTTCGGCATCCAGTACCCGCCCATGGAAAAATTATCTCCGCCAGAACTTTTGGCTTGGTTATATTTCTGGAGAAATATGACAAACCAGTAAATAAATAAAGGCGCAAAAGCCCAAGCTGTGATTTTTAACATGAGGTTAACACCTGCGAGTAGATTACCTTTGATGACGCTTGAACTACTCTCTAATTTTTTCAAGGGATTGAGATCCTGTGCATACATCTGCATAGGAATTAATAAATGAATAGTAACTATACAGGCAATTTTGATTATAAAATTCTCTATTTTAATAAGCATAATACTAGATTTATTTAATTTAAACATAATTCAATTTTTGAAATTTATAAAACAATACTTTTATTTACTTTTTCTGAAAATTCGTAGCTATTATCTCTCACATCGGCAGCAATAATGGTAGTGCCTTTCTTGGTGATGTTGTAGCTCATCTTAGGTTCATTGAGTACAATCTGCTTACTGTCAATGTATACTCTATATTGGGTAATCATACCGCCGTGTTGGGCATCTCTGTCATAGCTTTTCGAGAGATCAATATGATATAAGTCTGGTATGGTGTCGTCTTTTCTGACTTTCATCTCTGCCACAGGTTTGAGATTTTTGAACACCTCTAATTGCAGTGTAGCCTGTGCCTTTTTACTGAATCCATCGGTTACCTGAAAACGAATATTGTGCGTACCCGCAGTAAAAGCCGCTATTTTAAGCCGCAAGTCATCTTTAGCTGGGCTGGTAAAAATCAATCGCACATTCACTAATGCCGTATCAAATTCCACCATAAACATCGGTTTGCCGGGTATCGTGTCCACATTCACGGCGGTGATATTCTCATTCACATCGCTAATACTCACCTTCAAATCGTACAAGTGCTGCTCAAGTGCAGAGGAGACCTTCAGCGAGTCCTTCAAGTGCTTGCCCGTCCCCTTGCTGCTTTTCAAGCTCATCTTGGGTGTTTCATTCAACGAGTCGATATAGTCTTCGTGCGCTCTACACGCAAGTAACAGCGCACCGAGAACTATCATTTGAAAGCAATTCACCATTACAATCAACCTACAATATTTTTTTCTCCCTTTCATTGTTTAATGGCTAAAATGTAAGACGGCTTATCCCCTAGTTGTGCCGCTCTAATTTGTACCACATAGACCCCTTTGGGTACCTCACTGACCGTAATAGGCAATGTGTTTTCACCTTCTTGTACGTCTAAAGCGCCTTCGGCTTGGATGATGTCTTGAAGCGTATACAGCCGGTAATACAGCTTTTCTGAGGCGATAGAAGTAAATTGGAGATGCACCACATCAGCATCCACCACAGGATTAGGATATAGGCTAAATAAGGTGGCATTATGCGTGACTTTGATCCTTTGGGGGACTTGCATGTCTTCTGCATCACTCAATAAGTTGTCCGTGTCTCGGATATAGAGTTTGTCTTCGAGCTTGAGTACTTTCTCACACCACTGGTTATTAGCGGTGAGTGTAGCGTTTATGTGTCTATCTTTCTCATAGAAGTATATCACAGGGTTTTGTTGAGTGCTTTGGTACCCTCCGGTAAACGTCCAGCGGTAGCGGTCGGCTTCAATCGTGGTACTAAACTGCACGGGTCGCCCCGTCACGAGACCTGGGGATGGCGTAGCCGTGATAGTTCCGCTCATCGAGCGATTATTGACCCTTGAGACCGCCGACTGTGTGGTACAGCCTGCGCTGTTCTCGGCAGTCACTTGAAAGGTGTAGCTGGAAGTTGTGGGAAGTGCTAGACTTGTTCCCTCTCCAGTGTACTGCCCGAACCACTCATCCAATGATAAGTAAACCCTTCTACGGGGTTATCGATGCGTGCGGTGACCGTACCGTCTTCAGCGCATACATTGTATACTTCGTTGAGTGTAGGTATAGAAGGACTGGCTTTTATTGTGACCACTACGTCGCTCACTGACATACATCCGCTACTATTTCTTACGCCGTAGTTAAAGGTGTGTTCACCTACGGATAGATTGGAGGGGTTGATAAAATGGCTGTTATACAAGCCATTCGCTGGATTAAATTGACCAGACCGGTCAGATAATAACGTCAGCAAATCTACTTCTCTAGAGACCTTGCAATACGATTGACGAATCACTTCGCTGGTGGGTGGAACAGTCAATATGGTGACCTGATAATCAGCAAACAAAGAAGCGCAACCATTCGCGTCAATAAAGTTCACCCCAAACTGGTTCTGTGTGGACGTAGCATTGACCGAGTACTCGGTGCTGACGGTCGCTCCGCTCCCTTCTATTACCCTTTCGCCAAGTGCCGTGTATTCACTGCCAGAATTGCTGTAATAGGTCACCTTTTGTGCGTCGGGCGGCACGGTGACAGCGACAGCAATATCTCCATTGCCACAACGAGACAAGTCATCAGGCACGCTGGGTGCTGCTGATTTGCTGAACTCAGTGATCTGCACCCCACCAAGCATATCATAATCCTCGCAGTCGGAAGTCTCAAGCTTGACTGTATACGTCTTGTCCGGTGACAAGCCCGACCAGACTAGCGGTGAACCCGTACCCGGCTTGGCATGCCCGGCCGCCGTAGAGCGGTTGTCGTCAATGTATAGGCTGTAAGTGCCACGACCATTTTGAGAATTAGCTAGACGCACTTCGCCTAATCCACCATCGCACACCTGCGTTGCGCCGATGAGTTGAAATCTGGTGACATCTTTTTTCAGCCTGACCGGATAGACAGTGTAACTACCCGTACAAGTGCGTTCACCTACCACATTCACGGCTCGTGCCTCTACTTGCCATCCGGATGACTGGCTTTCATCCCAATCAACTGATAAGCTTCCTCCTGTGGTAGCGCTTAGTTCGCCGTGTGTTGCGCGCCACTCGTAGCGAGTGCCTGTACCATTGGCAGTGTAAACTTGCGTCTCTGCGTCCACGCATACGTTGCTTGTGCCTGTGATGATTGGCGCAGGTGGAATAGGTACAATGGCTACTGAGTAATTGGCGAACAAAGAAGGGCAGCCGTTGACGTCGATGTAGTTCGTGCCAAATTGGTTTCGTGTTGGCGTAGCTGTCACCGCGTATTCGGCAGTTCCTATTGCATCGCTTACCGTCGCTCTTGTGCGATGGAGTTGCGTGTAGTTACTTCCAGAGCGGCGATAGTAGAGTACCTGACGGGCATTGCTCGGAACGGTCACCGCTATATCTAACTGCCCTTCTCCGCAGCGGGAAGGATTATCAGGCACCCTAGGTGCCGGCGACTGTGGGTGTTCACGGATGGCAATACTACCCAGCATATCGTAATTCCCACAGTCGGACGTTTCCAGTTTTACCGTATACGTCTTGTCCGGCGGCAAGCCTTGCCAGACTAATGGAGAACCCGTTCCATGTTTGGCATATCCGGACACGCTGGAACGAGTACCATCTACATACAAGGCGTAGGTGCCGCGACCATTCTGAGAGCTTTCTAAACTGACTTCACCAAGTTCGCCCGGGCATACTTGATTGTCAGTGGCAGAAAGCGTGAAAAATTCAATGTCTTTTTTAAGCAGTACTTGGAGGGTAGTGTAATCGCTAGGGCAGGATAGACTATTGTCCCTACTTTTATTGACACCTCTGGTTTGCAAAGCGAAAATCGGTTGTGATTCATCCCAAGTCACATTTACATTCCTGCCTGATGTAGTGTTTAGAGTGCCATGGGTGGCGCGCCATTCAAATGCCTGCGCTACGCCTCTTACTTCATAGGCTTGTGTGCGTTGGTTCACGCATACGTTGCTTTCGCCTTCAATAGTGGGCGGCGCTGGCGTGGGTACTACTTCAATTTCATAGTCAAGAATAGAGGATTCGCAGCCATTTTCGTCGATATAGCTTACGCCAAATTGATTTTGGGCTTCAGTGGCGTTCACCGCGTAAGTTGAAGTATTGACAAAAGCAGTTGGCGAAGGATCGACTCTGCCCAGTTCCGTGTAGTGATTGCCAGACTTGCTGTAATAAATCGCTTTCGTAGCGTTAGACGGCAAGGTTGCGATAGTAAGTGCTGGCGTACCGCTACAGGTCAATGCTTCTGTTACGTTGGCTAAGTAAGGACGTGGAGATTTGTAAAAGTTAGTAACTCTACACTGCCGTTCATGGCGTAATTCCCGCAGTCGTTGGTCTCTAGTTTGACCATATAGGTCTTTCCCGCAGGCAATCCACTCCACAGCAGATTTGAGCCTGTCCCCGTTTTGGCATGGGCGGGTTCTTCTGAACGCTCTCCGTCCACGTACAGCACGTAGATTTTGTCTCCTAGTTGAGCCGTTCAGCTTGACCGACCCAGTAGCGCCACGACAGACTTTTCTCGTCCCTGTCAAGTCATAAAAGGTGATGTCTTTTTTGATATTTACTGGATAAACGGCGTAATCGCCGGGGCACCTTAGCGTAGGCTCTGTTATTCCTAGTATCACGTTCACGGCTCGTGCCTCTATCTGCCAGCCAGAGGGCGCCCGGGCATCCCAACGTACAGTAGCTGAGGCTCTATCTCTATTTTCTCTACTCGATGCCACTGTCTCATCCAGCCCATGCGTGATTCGCCATTGGTATTCAAGATTGCTGTATCGATTACCCGGGTTCGGTGTATTGGCAGTATAGGACTGCAAGAGCTCATTCAGGCAAACCGAAGCGCTGCCCGTAACACTTGGCGCAGGCGGTCTACTTACTCCAGATACTGACTTTTCTCGCCAAGCGCTAGGGCAGTTATTGCGGTCGGTGTACCTTACGCCGAGCCTAAACATGCCCTCTACTGCCGTAAAGCTGCGTAGTGAAGATTCTGTTTGTGCGTTAATGGAACTCCACCGAGACTGCGTAGCGTAGGTTCGGTACGCCCATTCCCATTGACGATTGATCTGGGTGGTCGTGCTGCGCCAAGTATCCGCGCTGCCTACGCATAGTTGTGTTACCCCTTCAATCGCATCCGGCGCTGGGCTTTGTGGGTGGCTCGTAAAACTCGCACTCCCCATGAGGTAATAACCACAGGCATCCCGCCATTGGGAGAAGTACGGTATACTTTCACTTCGTACGCTCCTGGAGGTAGACCTGTCCATATGTACGGAGATTTTGAACTACCCGGAGTATTCCTTTGATAGCTTTTACCCGCTACTTCTCGGTTGTTTTGCCATAGTGAGTATTGTAGACCCTGCTGCGTATTGCTCACCTTAATCCATCCTTTTTCGCCGTGACAAACCGTAGGCGATGCCGTCACAGAATAGAAATTCACGTCTTTTTGACGGTAATAGATTTAGAAATTCTTTGTGAA
Organism: Diplosoma virens; assembly: GCA_963680785.1. Taxonomy (NCBI): domain Eukaryota; kingdom Metazoa; phylum Chordata; class Ascidiacea; order Aplousobranchia; family Didemnidae; genus Diplosoma; species Diplosoma virens. Next base: position 1,231 of record CAVMFT010000042.1, on the reverse strand, counting down.
CGACACTTTAAACTTCCTCTGGGTCTTTGGTTATAGCCTCTCACGCCTATTTCCCATCCAGAAGATTGATTTTCATCCCAAATGACTTTCACATGTCCATCGTTAGGGTTGCCATCAGAGACAATTCTTCCATGGCGTGACATCCCACTCAAAATGATTGGGAGGATAAGTACCAGAGCCTCTCGATATGTCTACCGTATAAGTCTGTCGATATTGATTCACGCACACCTGACTTACACCATTTATTCCCCTTACATTGTCTACTTTGTCTAGCAGATAAAAATTCACAGGTGTTTTGCTCGCAGATTGCGCATGGTTATCGTATTGCTGTGTCACATAAGTTTGGTATCCGTAGTAACCAGTATGTCTTGATCTACTCCATCCGGATAGCTCATTGTTACTAAGCGAAAAATTCGTTGAGCGAGAAGTAAAAGTTGAGAGGGAGAAGAAGTGTGGGAAGCAGAATACACTCGGTAAACACTGCTTGGTTGATAAATAGAAGACGCAATACTCAAGTTTACCGACACGCCGCTTTGAGGCGCATGGTTATTAGTGCGGCAGACCTCTTGCGGGAGATAATGATATGGCGCTTACTTATGGCAGGGGTTCTTGCAAAACTGACCGTGACCGTAACGATAAAATCTCTGTTACCAGGAAATATTAGTGGCATATCTATCTTCCGCATAATGAAAGATATTGCTATTCAATCCTTGAGCCATGGAAGTATAAGGACTACGTCCATGATGATTCCTTATTTCAGGCTCATAATAAGTAGTAGTAGTTCCTACGTACGTTCCACTCACTTGTGCGCCCACGTTCAAAGTAAAAGTAACCGAGTTTCCTACAATGTTATCTTCATTGAAATATATCCTGTTACCTGAAAGCCAAACGCTACCTCCTGAGCTATTGGAAATACGTATAGAGGAAAAGGAAATAGCATGAGAAACTTTATATTCTTTATACTGGTCAGCTTTCCCACTAGAGCTATTATAGTTGCATATATTACAATAATCATAACCATAACCATAATAGGTAAGGTAAGGGTTATTACCTATATTATAATTAATGGAACGCCTTGCAATTTGTTCTAGGTTTAAAGGCGTAGACCCGTTATAATTATTCACTACATAGGGAGTGGGGTTAGACCACGTGACGGTAGGCTGCGCATAGCCTAAGAGCGGGGGGAGAAACAGCGCTAGAAAGACTATTCTTTTTAGACACTGCCTAAAAT